>OLKM01005438.1:0-17159 GCA_900291075.1 Melanogrammus aeglefinus | reverse complement strand
TTTCCGGTGAAAGGCCTGCCAGCAGGCGGGAAACAGAGTGTGGAAGTGTCTAGCGTATGGTCACTGTAGTTGGGACAGCGGCGCCGTTGGGCGTCTAGAGTGTCAATGATCAATGGATTGCTGGTGGGTCAAGGCGGTGAGTTGGCACATCGTCAAGGACTTAGTACCGCCAGGACAGACTCACTGCCTAATTCAACACTTGATGAGCTACAGCGTTTGCCAGAGCATGACGATAAGGATCTCTTGTGATTGTGCCGTTTGTCATCCCCAGGAGGCGCCATCGAGCGAGACGAGAGACCAGGTTTAGTGCTAGGGACCTAGCGCTGATGAAGCAGTGGAAAGGCTCAAAGTGCACGATTGTGTTCTGTACCCGGTCATTAAGGACCAGTTTACCAAAAGCAAGAGGCAACAGTTTGTTCTACTGAGAGTTTGAAAGAAAAGGCGTTGCATGGTTTCGCACACACACAGGGCATCAGGACAGGCTAGAACATTAACATGGCCAGGCAACGTTCTCTTTGGCCCAAAATGGAGCAGGATGTAAAGATACGTAAGTGTTGCCCAAAGTTATCCTAGCTAAGACCTGAGCCTTCGGTCGGCCCCCTGAAAGTATCAGGACTTCTGCCCTAATGGAGCTAGTCTGTTTAGATTTTGGAGTGCGGAGGACAAACAAACGAGAGTCAGTAGAGTTCTGGTTAGTCACGGATCATTTACTAAGTTGGCGCACACATTCCATGCATGAATCAGACAGCAAAGCAAGTGGCTAGAAACTGTGGGACCATGTCTTCCTGTGTGTATTGGTTTCCTGAGCGTATACACATGACCAGGGCTAATTTTGAAAGCGAAACTTATCGCAGAGCTACTTAGGCTTGCAGGGCACAAAAGTCTCGTACTACTGCTTAACCATCCCATGGGTAACGGGGACGGAACGCTTCAACCGCACGTTGGGCTCAATGCTGCGGTCTCTCTCCTTTGAGGGAGAAGGACAAGTGGCGCAGAGCAGATACCAAACCGCTTACGTTTGCGTATAACGCCACGGTGCACGAAACGACAGGGTATGCCCCATTCCAGCTTATGTTTGGCCGAGTCCCAAGGCTCCCTGTGGATGTCATGTTCAAACGAGTACTGCATGACCCAGTAGTTGTAGACTACAAGAACTATGTGCGTACTCTAGTTTCACATCTTCATGAGGCGGCTGGTATTGCACAAGAACATGCAGTGAAAGAACAGGACAGACAGGCCAGGGGCTACAATAGGAAAATCAAGGGAACTTGTATTGACGTGGGCGCTAGGGTGCTTATTGCCAATTAAGGAGTGTTGGGAAAGAGGAAATTGGCTGATAAGTGGAGCCCCAGGGTGTACACGGTCAGGGACAGGAATTTGCATACTCACACGTACCGGGTGGAAAATGACGAAGGCGTTGTCAGAGTAGTGCATCGCAATTTGATTTTGGACATCAGTTTCCTCCCTGTGGGGGAAGATGTGGAGCAAGGGGACACAACTGTCGATCTGGGTGGGGACGTATCAGAGTCCGGACCATTAGATCAGGGACACAGTTATTCCTCTAGTTTAAATGATGTGGATTTGACAGTGAGCCAAGAGAGTCAGGTTGAGGACTCCTCTGTGGAAACTGACTCGGAGTCATCCATCATGCCTGAGGCGCTGGTGGGGGTGGTTGGTGGTCGCTTGCACACGTCGGACATGAGTAGTGATGAAGTGTCAGAGTCGCAACAGGCAGAGCAGAGTGGTTTAAATGTCCATGCCCCTTGTTTTGTGTCCAGTGCTATGCCTTCATTTGGGGGTGACGGTTGTGATATTTCCATAACGTTGCATGATGTTGCTAGTTCCCGTAGGGGAGGGTTTAGAAAACCAGTTCACCGACTGATAGAATCAATGGGGCAGGTTATGGTTGCGTGATACCATAGGATTTTTTTTTTTTTTTTCCTTTCTTCTTTTTCCTCTCCTTTTTGATGTTGGTGTGATCCACTCAGTGGGGGGGCAGTGGGCTTGGCATGGGATAACAGCACCTAGGCAGGGGTGGATAACATTTTGTGTGTGGTGTACAGGCAGGCACATATTATTTCACAGGGGGTAGTGACTGGCTATGGTCTTCCCCTGGTCTACTGGTGTAGGCGGCCTCGGGCTTGAGGGTGGGATCAGTGGTTCCGCCGTATGTCCTTGCCGGGTGGGTGCGGGTGTCCGTGAGTCTGCTGTGGTGTGATGTGATTTTGGCGAAATCTAGGAGGGGTGAATGTAACAAGTGTTGTATGTTGTGTTATAGATTCCGCCCCAATTCATTTATTGGTTTAGTTTTACTGTATAACCCGTTGTGGTGTTTGTGTTTTTATTTTGAAAAGTCTTGGAAGTTCGCGCTGTGTCTGTAACTCCGGTTGACGCAACGTCCGGTTGTCTGATGTCAACCGGATAATTGGTTTCCACAAGTGAATCTGACGGCGGTTGCGCCCCCTACTGTTTCTGTGTGACACAGGTGGGTAAATAAGAAAATAAAACTGCTCGTGTGGAGATCAACCCTGTGTCCTACTTCTCCGTCGTCACCTAATGGAGGCTGCTTGAATGAGGCCGGTTACACATACATACATAACTGAAAAACGTATTCATACATTTGAAACATTTATACAAATATGTGCTTGCATGAGTGTTTCAGATAGATACGTATAAATGTTTCACTTGTATGAATGTAAGCATTTCATATGTATGTGTATATGCCACAGAGGTATGTATGTATGCGTGTGTGTTTCTCATATGTATGTGTAAGTGTTTCAGAAGAGTATGTATGTATGTGTGAGTGTTTCAGTAGTGAGTGTGTGAGCGTTTCAGTAGTGAGTGTAAGAGTGTTTCATAGGTATGTGTGTGAGAGTGTCTCAATTAGTTATGTCCTAAACGGCCCCTCATACCTCCACGGCTCCAGATGATCCCAAGCCAGCACCTACTTGCAGGTTTCAGTTGAAAACCATGCAAAGTAACCACCCCCAACGCCACCGAGCCATGGACGCCCCGGAAGCCAAAACCGGGCAGGACATATGGCTTCCGATGACGTCCACCGACCTTATATTAGAATAATATAAGGTATATATAATAATATTATATATATATATATATATATATATATATAATATATATATATATATATATATATATGGCGCCAACTGGGCGCTGGCCCAGTTGGTTTTCCGAAAAAATATTTTCCTCCAGCAACATGATTGGTCCAAACAAAATATGACGCAAAATAAAGTGAAACTCCCCCTTCACCCGGAGGCGCATCTGCCATCAGATTGTATATATATAATTATTTAGACGGATTTGTGAGACTCATGTAGGGTTTACCAAATAGTCGGTGATATAAAGGTATTTATCTCAAGCAACTGATTTCTGGCAGATACTGTTTGAACGCAGCACAGCAATTACGTCACGTTTTCCTCAGCCGCACTTTGTTCCCACCTACTGGCCAGACAGCCAATCAGAGCGAAGCAACAGAGCGAAGAGTCCTGTCCATGTTGGGCGCCAAGTCTGATCAGCAGAACAGCCGATATTTGAGTAACGCTCCGTAATAGTCTCTCAGAAAACCCGCCGACACTCAACATGGATTGTTCAATGCGCCCAATAGAAGAGGATTTGTCCCCTGGCGTGTTTAAAACGCCACAGAAACGGTTGTCTGCTGTCCCCCAGCTGTACTCGGACTTTATGCGATGGGACGTTGAGGACACTTGTCAATTTCTTCGAGGGAAGGGGCTCAAAGAATGGATGGACACTTTTAGAGGTACATTTTGTTTTTACTTTTTAGTGGTAGATTGTCTTCTGAACAGCCGTCCGAACCTCGAACTATTTGTGTATACATTGTCCGCCCGGTTTTAGCATTAACGCTAGCCCCCTTGACCACTACTGCTAAACACAACCTATAGCATTTACATTGTGGCCATTTGATAGATAAACATATGTGTATATACCTTTTTTAAAGAACATGGAATAACTGGTGTTGGGCTGCGTGAACTTACTGAAGAACTTTTGCAGAAAATGAATATTAGGTAAGTCTGGCAGGGACAACTGTCGCTCAATAAGATATGGTATCTGCCTAATGAAATGTGCTAGTCAAAGTCTATCCTCCTGGTGAACATTTCTTACACTTATTTTTTCATTTCCCCAGCCCACTCGGTGTCCGCCTAGAAATTCTGCAAAGTATTAAGGAGCTCAAAAGTTCTTCAATAATCCCCTCCAAGGTAATTCAGTTGTTGCAGTGAAAGCATCAGAGATAAGACCAAGTAAATGGTTGTTAAGCTGAAGGTTTGTTTTGCTATGGTTTGCTGAAACTCTAAACCCTTTTTGAGTCAAAGGAATGTCCACACCTGTGAAGCATAATGCAAAGCTGTAAAACCTGCTGTATTCAGCATATTTGCTTTCAAACTCGCTTTGTTTCAAAACAAGAAAACAGACCAGACAGCGTTTAGGCCTGTTATCTCTGCAGTATTGAATGTACTGGTGTTGTGCCTGCAGTATTTCTGTGACGTATAACATGTCGCATCATGCTGATACAACCTACAACCTAAACGGCTGATTCTGTTGCTTGGAATAATGTTTTTTCTCTTTCAGGTTTTTAATGACCCCATCCACGGACACATTGAACTCCACCCTCTTCTGGTGAATATCATGGACACGCCTCAATTCCAACGACTGAGGAACATCAAGCAGCTCGGAGGGGCCTACCTTGTTTTCCCCGGAGCATCTCATAATCGTTTCGAACATTCCATTGGGTGGGTGTGTCTGTGTCTGTGTCTGTGTCTGTGTCTGTGTCTGTGTCTGTGTCTGTGTCTGTGTGTGTTCCCACATATGTTTCCATATATTAGGGCTTAAATACCCTCAAATTAATATATGTATGCTTGTAAGTTCATTGCTTTCTTGAAAAATAATGCATGGTGCACTGCATGCTTGTGTAGCAGCATTTAACTGGGATATCTTGTACTGACCACTTATGTTTGTATCTAACCGGATTCTCTGTGGCAACGTTTATCAATTAAACCATCTGTGTTAATTGACTGGTTGCAGAGTTGGGCACCTGGCTGGAAGACTTGTGCACTCTCTGAACGAGAGGCAGCCTGAATTGCAGATAAATACCAGAGACATCCTCTGTGTGCAAATCGCTGGCCTCTGTCATGATCTAGGTGAGTAAGAGCCACACCCCAAACTGCAAACCCACTGCCAGTTTCTGTGTGAGTAGAAACCAGTTATGGTTGCCTTGAGCAACGATGGGATGGTAAATGAATGAATGGTTCCATATTTTCTAAACCTATTTTCTCCCTCTCTAGGACATGGACCTTTCTCTCATATGTTTGATGGGATGTTCATTCCTAAAGCACATCCAGGATCCAAATGGAAGGTACTGAAGTATTCTCCTATTGCTTTCCCCATAAGCCAAACCCCTGTTTCAAGGTCAGGCGTTGCAATTTGTTTATTCCTCTTGCTGTTGGTTCGAAGACATTTCACAGACCCTTATCTGCTAACGCGCTAGAACAGGTCAGACGTCTGGCCAAACATTCCTAAACTAACTTACTAGTTACTACCTTCTATCCACAGCCTCAGGATCCAACCCAAAAACACTGAAGCTTTCAGAAAGCAAAACTAAATGTAATCTCACTTTAGAAAAGAAAAGGTTTGTCCTTGAGATATGATAAATGAAGGGTAATTTTGGCAAGTTTTGAATTCTTTGAGAATCCAGAAAAACATAGTGTCCCTCTCTGCTCCCTCCATACGTTTCTCTGCCATTGAGATGGTAACTCAGGGTTTGCGAATGTGATCGACAATTCCCCAAACCAATCATGGAAGAGCCTTGAGTTGCCTAAATTGTAAAAGGGCTTGTACAAGACAAAGCACAGTCAACTCTAGGAACGTTACAGATGTGTACAGATTTAAGAGCTACAATTTAAGTATAATCTGTGGCATAGTCATCCATCTGCTGACAAGTTAACAAGTGAAAAATGTTATGGGAGCATATTAGTTTCGAGCACGAATATGCTCCCATAGCATTTTTCACTTCCACTTTTAAGTGGCCTGTAACCCTTTACGAATAATTCCTGTTTTTTCTGCTGCAGTTAATATCTTCAGAAGGTATTTATCCTTTCTTGTTAGTTCTTCTGAAAAATCAACCAAATGCAATGATATACATGACAACAGAATCTGTATCCCAAGAATTTGCATTATAATTTCCCAGATTTTCTCACACAAATGTATACATTTTTGGACACGTTGTTCTCTATTAAGTCAACTGATTGAAAGTGTGCATCTGTTACATTTTTTTATTCATTTATTATTTAGCAGTGATAACTCTTGGGTCAATCGGACTAGAATAGTTTCTATTTTCATCACATTGCCTGGTCGTAATCTGAACTCTTGGCCGCAAGCTTTGTTGTTCTATATTTACATGTCCTAAGTTCTTCTTTCTTAATCATATCATATGCTATGATTGCAATAGGCTTATGCAGACATATGGTGAACAAGTTGGGATCCACCGAAAACCCATTTTCAAACCAAGTACAAGCACTTACATTTGGATACTTGCTGATACAAAGTACACATATAAGTACTTCATACTACCATTGCAGTTCTAACAATGACATCGAAAATATATTTGATTTTCATCAGATGTTTTTCAACTTCTGACTAATTAACTGTACAACACGATGCTTTTGCTGCCATGGGTTGTTTGTTCCCTATATTAATTTGACGTTTATGATAATTCTTTGCCCATTATAGAAGGGTTTGCACGATACATGCAATGCATTATATGCTAGTTATTGTTATTTCAAAACTAAAAAGCTATTATCAAAACTAAACTCGAGTGCACTGACTCACTTTAGGGGTCCCATGGCATGCTACTTTATGGATGCTTTTATATAGGTGTTAGTGGGCCCCTAATACAGTATTTGAAGACGTTCAAGAATGTCTGCCTTGGTTCAGAATTACAGCCACTACGAGCCAGTCCCACAATGAGGCTCCACATGCGCTGGCCTTTACAGTGGATGTATCACAATGGCTCGGGATCATAATGTCATACGGAGGCGGACACAGCTTTTGGCCGTGTTCTGTAAATATTCTAGAACACTCCAGGTGCTCCGGTTGGAATCCTGGAGCTCTATATCGAAATAATTTAATATAATATATAGATAACTATGTAATATATATTATCACGACCAAAAGCTGCGTGCGCCTCCGGATGATGTTATGAATCTCAATTGGTTCTTCCATGTCAATCTGAATCTGACCAGGATTGTCTCCCGCCGGAGCAGCGCCGTGGGGCGCTGCTCCGGCGGGAGACAATCCCGGGAAACAATCCCTTTGTCCTCCATGTCACCGCTCAGTCTGTACTTCAGGGAGTCAAAGCCTAAAGTCCTTCTCAACCATGGCCAAGATAACCCCCACTATGAGTCTCGTTGTGGAAGTACCAGAGACATCAGAGAACCGGACGCAGACTAGTCTTTGCACCAAATGGGAGCTTTACGCAAACCTTACCTTATGTTGGGTATTATGCGCCATAACACCAACAGCAGAACGGTAATCCAAACAACAAAGAAGTGTACAACACCTGCGTTACAGTGTGTATATCATACACACACATGTGGTGCTCGTTGTCTTGTCATTGTCTCATTGGGGGGCCAAATTCTCTGGGCAGGTAAAGCAGGGCAAGGGGAGGTAACCTGGCCCCTTATGACGACATATGGGGGCAAATCGACACGGCTGAGCTTTAATTTTTCAAAGGCGGAGCAGGATACCTAGTGCTCGTTTTACACCTAGCGTACTTTCTAGCCACTGAGGGACCATAGGCAGGCTAGGGGAACGCATATTGATGTTAGAAAACCTAAAAGTGAACAATGTGAATGAATCAGTGGGAATACTATTCATGCGAAGGACGATGCTCACAAACTAAGGAAAGTATTGAGAATACTATAGACGGTATGGAATATATATACGCAACATATAATCACGTATCCACATGTGTCTTGATTGTTTCTGAAAATTGTACGATCTCCTACGTACTTGTGTGTATCCGCACTCCTTCCTCTGCCTACCTGCTCAACTCACGAGAGGTTGTATCTGAGTCATTTTAAGAGAACGCGACCATGAGCACAGTTTTGGACCAATGCAGAGTGCGGTACTGGTGTCTGTGCATCTGTACCAATGAGCACACCACATTAAAGGGCTGATTATGGTTCCACGTTCACTCAACGCAAGGACCACGCAGACGCTTCGACGCAGTCGTGAACCTGTTTTGGTTCTGCGTCGGGTTTTAGTGAGTGGACCAATCACAGCCCTTGCTGCTGCGTCGCCTCGACGGACATTTACTTTTTTTGGGAGGTGCACGTCAGGCCCTTGCGGTAGACGTAAGGAGGGTTTGCGAGGACCTAACAGGTCCATATCCCCCTTGTGTTGCCTGAACTCGTGACCATAATCAGCCCTTTAGGTTTATCTTTTGGCAGGCAGTAATGTTTCAACCGATAAGGGTTGGCCATTGAAATGTTAAAAGTTCTCTATTTGGCTGTTAGCATTCATTAAATAAGATAAGAGCTATATATCAGCTGTTAGAAAAACCCTTTCAACAAACTAGTTGCAAATCAAACCAAGTTTATACAAGCTCATGAAAAGCTTGTACTTTGTGCAGTGTTCGAGTTGTGGGGGAAAATTTGTTGTATTTGTTTCTGCTTGTGTGTCATTGCAGCACGAGACTGCATCACTAGCCATGTTTGACTATCTGGTTGAGGATAATGACCTAATGCCGGTGATGGAGGAGTACGGGCTGGTTCTACCGGAGGACCTTGTCTTCATCAAGGAGCAGATAGGTGGACCCCAGGTCTACATTGACTCTCCAAGCAGAGGGGTATGTACATTGACTCTCCAAGCAGAGGGGTATGTACATTGACTCTCCAAGCCGAGGGGTATGTACAATTGACTCTCCAAGCAGAGGGGTATGTACATTGACTCTCCAAGCAGAGGGGTATGTACATTGACTCTCCCAGCAGAGGGGTATGTACATTGACTCTCCCAGCAGAGGGGTATGTACATTGACTCTCCCAGCAGAGGGGTATGTACATTGACTCTCCCAGCAGAGGGTATGTACATTGACTCTTCCAAGCAGAGGGGTATGTACATTGACTCCTCCCAGCAGAGGGGGTATGTACATTGACTCTCCAAGCAGAGGGGTATGTACATTGACTCTCCCAAGCAGAGGGGTATGTACATTGACTCTCCCAGCAGAGGGGTATGTACATTGACTCTCCCAGCAGAGGGGTATGTACATTGACTCTCCCAGCAGAGGGGCATGTACATTGACTCTCCAAGTAGAGGGGTATGTACATTGACTCTCCAAGTAGAGGGGTATGTACATTGACTCTCCCAGCAGAGGGGTTATGTACATTGACTCTCCCAGCAGAGGGGTATGTACTGGGGCTGTACGGTATGGACTAAAATGTGTATCACAGACGTAACGCGTCTGTTATCACGTTCCACCGCTGGCATTTTTTGTCTTAAGGACTGGCTTTGGACAATGCCTGCGGAAGCGATGTCTGAGATGCAGGGACAGCTTCACGCTACCAGCTTCTGTCTCGTACGGTGTGGAATGAGAGCTTGTGAAGGGACTAATGTGCAAGCACGCATGTGCGCAGCAAGTGCGCCTGTGTGCTTGCGTAATAGTTTTCTAATATGCTATTGCGCAATAGTATGCTATTGCGCAACATTAAAGTATTTACGTTGCTGTATTGACGCGCAACTTACTTTGTAACGCGTTACAGACAATGTCTACCGGTCACACCGGTCTTACGGTAACGTCAAAATCCATACCGTAGTACAAATTCACACCGGTGTACTTTCTATACCATTTTACCGTACATCCCTAGTATGTACATTGACTCTCCAAACAGAGGGGTATGTACATTGATTGTGGTGTACAGTATGTGCCTGACCAATTAGAAATCGCAAATGTTGAACATTAAATATTTATGATCTTTCACTCTTTTGGCAAGTTATTTTTGAAGCCCATGTGATAGCAGTCTGCCTCACAGAACCCCCTCCAATTAGACTTGCTACACCACAAAGCAGGTATTTCTTCTGTTCTGAACCTAATTGCACGGCACGCTGAAATAGGGTTTCCTGTGAAATGTGATGTGTTCTATTTCTATTTGCCCGTTGATCACTTCCTCGTGCTGTCGCTGCAGTGGCCATACCAAGGCCGTCCAAAGGAGAAGTCTTTCCTGTACGAGATCGTGGCTAACAAAAGGAACGGCATCGATGTGGACAAATGGGATTACTTTGCGAGGTCAGTCCATACCCCGCTCACTAACCTTGTTTGTTTGTTCTGCTAACCGTAGCATCTGGCACTGCTCTTTGCAAGATTTTCACTGCCGGTGTCACACCAAATTTGTTCCGGGGGCCAAATTTGTACCGCCTACGTAATCAATTATCCGTTGCCAGGCAACAGACAACTGAATACGTAAAGGTTGTCCGTTGCCAGGCAGGTTTCAAAAAACATTCGCGCTCATGTTGCCAAAGACGAAATTAACATAATACAGATAACGGATCACTAGATAAGACTTTATATTTGTATTGCATTTAATTGTTTAATCGAATTTAACTAGTAAACTGATTGTTTAAAGTGTATCATAGTTTTTATTTGTATTGTATTTAATTGTTTAATCGAATTTAGCTAGTAAACTGAGTGTTTAAAGTGTATGTAGTCTCGTCGTTGTCGCTCGTCGTTCGACGTGATCGTCCGTTGCTAGGCAACGTTCAACGCGATCGTCCGTTGCCAGGCAGGTTTGGAATGGATTACGTAGGCGGTACAAATTCGCCCCCGGTACAAATTTGGTGTGACACCGCCATAACTGAAGTGATATAAGGGGACAGGATATTGTGGCGGCTAGGTGGTACATGGCTCAATCCCTAATGTCAAAAACCTGGCTGTAAGCAGCCTTAAGCAAAAGCCTACTCCTGCTCCATACTGATTGGTATCGGAATTCAAGTCGTTTTGTAATAAATCCCCAAAGTGACTAACTAGTAAACCTGCATTATTATTATATTATATTTATTCTTTTCATTCCTCATCTCAGAGACTGCCATCACCTGGGCATCAAGAATAACTTTGACTACCACCGCTTCCTCAAGTTCGCCAGGGTGTGTGATGTGGAAGGGGAGAAGCACATCTGTACCAGAGACAAGGTCAAATGATCTCAGACTTCTTTTGGTACTCTGATTCGAGCAGCTCTCTAATTGGTCCTTTATTTGACTAATCATAACTCTGGGGATTCATTCAACAGGAAGTGGGCAATCTGTATGACATGTTCCACATGAGAAACTGTCTCCACAGAAGAGCCTACCAGCACAAAGTATCAAACATTATTGAGACTATGTAAGTACTGTGTCTTTGCTAGGTACTATAATGCTACCAGTGTGATCATCTAGTCCGGTATTTACATGATGAATCAGAGTCTTTGTGTTCCACACTGAGTTTGGTTGTATTTTTCAACTAGGATCACAGAGGCATTTTTATTGGCAGACAAACACCTCCAATACGAGGGGTCGGATGGGAAAATGTTCACAATGTCCACGGCTATAGATGACATGGTGGCATACGCCAAGCTGACTGGTAAGTGTTAAGACCACACTGTGCTGTTTTTGCCTTCTTAGTGTTGCATAAAGCTTATGTTATTTTTGCAATACCCAAGAATAATTATCTTCCTGACCCAAGGCCTCCTTGAAGAGCCAGTAAACGAGTTTCAGCTGGAACTCCCAAGCCAACTTTGTGATACTTTTTCAGTACCGTTGATGTGCATGAGCGTTACGAGTCCGGGAAGCCTAACCCGACCTGGACATTTCATAAATCGCTTCTCGGAACTGAGCTTCAACATCAACGCACACCATGGCGTTGTACTACAAGTGTCCGAAAAGCTGAACTTTCTCTCCGACGCCGCAGTCAATTTGATTTTCGCTCCTTTGACCTGCCGTTCTGGGTCCTTTTGACTTCTTTCACCTTTGAATTATTTCTAACGTGCAATCGCTTCTCTCCCAGGCAGATACTGAGAGACTAATGCATGCATTACTAGCAGCCTCGATTACTAATAATAATAGAAATGTTCTTTCTGGTCTACCTAAAGAAAGCTATAAATAAGCTTCAGATCATCCAGAATGCGGCAGCACGTGTACTGACCAAGGCCAGAAGGAGGGCACACATCTCTCCTGTCTCTTCATTGATGCCCGTCAGTTCTAGAATAGATTTTTAAAATCTTCCGATTGGTGTTCAAAGCGATCAATGGATTAGCCCTGAATACATCAGTCAGAGATGCTTCTGATGTATGCACCTTCTAGATCACTCAGGACCGCTGGCACCGGCCTTTAAGTTCCCTGGATAAGGGCAGAGACCTATGGGGAGGAGGCATTTAGTGTCTATGGTCCTCGCCTCTGGTACAGCCGGCCGGTGGAGCTTAGGAATCACAATCGGTGAATTGCCACCAATACCTTAAGACGTTCCTATTTAGCTCAGCGTTCTCTTAATCCATTTTATTAATTAATTTATACTTATTTTCATTGTTATGTTAAGCACCTGCTTGGATTGCAATTTTGCACGAAAGCCGCTTTATAAATAAAGTTTGATTGATAGTGTTGTGGGGGGAATGGCAAAAACATTAGACATTTTTAAACCATATCACCACATTTAATAGAAAAACGGTTTTGGGTTCACTGGCTCTTTAAGCAAGATGCCTCAGCACTACCTGCTCCCTACTACAATGACAACAGCTAAAGAAGACAAATATAATCAGCTGAGAGCAGGACAAACACAAGGACTGCCTGAGGCAGTGTAACGTGTAAGTCTGTCTGTCCCTCCTGTAGACCACGTCTTTGAAAGGATCCTCTACTCCTCCCTGCCGGAGCTGCATGAGGCCAGGGAGATCCTCCGCAACATCGTCTGCCGTCGGCTCTACAAGTGTGTGGGGCAGACACAGGCTGAAAGGCCCATCGTTGTCACAGAGGTGCGTTTATTTGTCTGTGAGAGCTAGGAGTGAAGGGGGAATGGAACCGTGACCGTCTTTGTGCTTGTTCCCTTGTCTTCCCTGAAGGAGATGCGTCTGAATTGGGCAGGCGAGGTGGCCAAAGCCACGCCGCAGAACGGCAGGCTGACCGACGTCGTCCTGAGGCCAAACGACCTTATTGTCCACGTGAGTCCCTCCCTCCAGTGGCTCTTAAAAGGATTCATACACTTCAGTTTCCTGTGGGAATGTATGCACGTACTAGGGCTGGAACAAATGCATAATTTCAAGCTTCTATAACAATCTATACAGATTAAAACACTTTTTTAGCAATGTATGGTGCTGCACGCCACCTAGGTGACTTTTCATTTTGGCTCCTACGGACAAAGGACACAGCTTGATGGTGTTAGAAATCTGTTTTATTGTAAAGGTTTGATAATGATGAAATTAATTTATTAATCAAATGTTATAGTTTATATTTTACTCTTCACATTTTTATACGAATCTATGTATTATACCGTAATCGAGAACCAGCACCTGGCTGAGTGGTCTAGCGCTGCCGCTGTGGTGCGCACGGCTCGAGTTCATGTCCTGAGTCATACAACTCTTGGCATTGCCTTATTTTTGTTATTCCCTTTATGTCAAGTAGGCCTAACAATGTCAAGTAGGCCTAACAATTGATTTTTTTATAGAATAAATATGTCTTACAATTTCCCCAGAACCAAAATATTACTTGCAAAAACCCATTAAAAAAAAAAAAAAGTTAATGTTACTGATAGTGAAGTCTTTGTCACAATGACAAAGACACTGCTGCATGGGAAAGTGTCAGCCACATAAATTCTATACAGGTGAGCTTCTCGGCAGGCAGCTGAGACCACTTGGCATGAAAAGTAATTTGATTTCTCCAGTAATCCTTCCTAAATTACTAATTGCATTGGGATTGAACCCCGCCCAGACTGGGTGCAAATCCGACACGTTACCTCGAGACTATCTCCCTGATTACAAAACCATTGTCTATATTCAATTAAAATATGTTACGCTTAATACTACTTATGCATTCAACATTTATTTTTTTGCCAGGCAGCCTCCCTGTTTTTATTAATGGTTACGGTGTTCGCTTTTTTAGTTTATATATGCTTGTACTCCTCATAGACCTCAACAAGCAGCTTCTGTTCGCCACTGGAAAAGATCCCGCTCTGTCCTTTTCGGACATTTTTATCCATGACTCAACATTCACATTCAGCTGTTCTGGCTGGTGACATATCTCATGAGCGTGCGTAATCCACGATTAACGCTAGCCTGGTTTGAACTAACCTGAACAAGGCGCAGCTGAATTGGGTTGATGGAATGGCTTTAGCCTCAAGCCCTTTTTTACATTTTTATTTGTACACGTCGTTAAACGGGGAAGGGGCGCATCAACGAATCCGGAATCTGTCCCGCACCCGTGTCCAATACAAAGATTGCATATCTTTGGAAAACGGAAATAAAATAGCCTCCATTTCACTAATACCCAGGTGTAATTATTCACTGGAATAATGGCAGGTAGGTGACGCATTATGAGGATCTTAGCAGTGGTTTCCTCACATTCTGATTCTACCAAGAAAGGCTTACCTGAGCAAACAATAATAAAAAAAATATGTAGACCCAAAATATGTCCTATATATCCTAACAATTTAGGAAGGGGAGTTTAAATACCGTCGAAACGACAACATAAATAAAAACAAAGTACACACAGGTTTCTGGCGTCTTGTTTACTAACACAGCATAGTCAGTGGTTTTATATCCAAACAAATAAATCACAATATAGCAACGTCCATGCAATGGGTTGGAGCTCTACCCACTGCACTAATATTCCCTTTCAATTTACTAGGACTAAACCAGTAAAAATCAACAATGAGATAAAAGTATTAACCAAGAAAGAAAGATGAAACCATTAATGAAAGAGGAATTTAGTTAATTTATGGGATACTTCCGGCCTATCACCCAAATCTTAACCTAGCCTACAAGAAAACTAGGCGCATTTTTTTGCGCATTACGGCGTATGAAGGTGATACGTGACTGAATGAGGTTTGTTTTCTGGGCGGGGTTGGCTTGCCATACACAACCAAGTCGTGCCACACACTGTCATGGCAAGTTTGAGCTGGTACTGTCCATTGGAAAAAGGGGCATAAGCGCCGCCTTCGTTAGTGACTGATTGAAATACCCCTATTGGCCTGGTGTTTGTTGCCATCTAGGAGACTCCCAGCTGTTTGTGGCGATGGCTGGTTTAACCTGTCACAGGTGTGCAGCATCACCCATTCTCCCATCAGACTCGGTCAGGTGAGGCTGCTTAAACCAGCCATCATCAACACAAACTCCCAAAGGTTCCATTCAAGAGGTTTGTGTTTTTCCCATAGGTCTGTGTTGAGGAACAGGCCTCAGCAGTAGTATCTTATCATAGAATGCCTTTTTTGATTTTCATTTCAACCTAAATCCTGAAATGCGAAAATGCCTATAACATTTTAGCCCATAAGTTAATAAAAAATTCAGACCTTTTGTTGGGAATGTCTTAATGTAAAGGTGCTGTTGGATCTTTTTTCTGGCATTACTAAATAAGTATGGTAGGTATAGGGTATTGGACTTTCTCCGCAGCATTTAGAAGTGTTGCATCACTGCACCTGTGATAAATGGGAAGCTCGATTCCCCAAACATTCAGGAAAGAGATGCCTGATTGGTCAGAAATCGAAATAAGTTCTTCGATTAAGATGCAGTCCACTCGTGTATTTTACTCGCTAAAAGCTGATGGAATGATTCTTTACAAAGTACACTCAAATAAAAGCTCTCAAGTCTGACCTACAGCACGTTTTAATCTTAAGTGCGATGTCTGTTCAGTTCGTTGACACGTCGGAGCATGTCCTATTTCGTAGTGTTTCTTTCACATACGGCGTAGATAGGATAAATGGAATTTGATCAAAGCGAGTAGATGTAAGAGAACAGAAATCCATTCAAGACATGTGTTGGTTTTGGCAGGAATCTTCTTACAAACATTTCTCTTTTGCACCTATAACTTTGCTTTTTCATTTCACTGCACCTTGTACATATACACAACTGTTATTGTGACAAATACACTTCTGCATTAAATCATAAAAAAACACCCCTTTTATTTGTGTGTGTGTGTGTGTGTGTGTGTGTGTGTGTGTGTGTGTGTGTGTGTGTGTGTGTGTGTGTGTGTGTGTGTGTGTTGTGTGTGTTGTGTGTGTTGTGTGTGTGTGTGTGTGTGTGTGTGTGGTGTGTGTGTGGTGTGTGGGGTAGGTAGGTAGTCATCCTACCATTGCCATTTCATGTGTGTCCAGTAAAGGTGAGATTGTCTCCCTGTGTTCTTCTAGATTATCTCCATGGGACTATGGCCATGAAAGGAGAAAGAATCCCATCAATATGTGTACGCTTTTACTGCAAGAGTGACCCTACAGAGGCCATTCAGATTCCGCAGAGCAACCAGGTCAGATGCTTTGCCATTGAACACATATTATTGTGTTATAGCTATATCACTTGTTGCAATGTTTGTAGATATAACATATATACTTTGGTAATGAGAAATTTTTTTTATTTATTTACTATTGTTTGATGATGGAATCTTCAATGCTGGCTTCCCCAGCTTGACTAACAAATTAACAGTAAGTTTATGAAAAAGAGGATCTGGTTGTCACTGATAAATTAAACCTGGAAAAGCCCAAACTCTGGTGGTCATTATGATTAGAAAGCGTATTTTCTCTGTAAATATTTATCAAATCTTAAGGTGTATAAGTGTTTCACTATAATACCTCTATGTCTCAGTACTCTACTGAACTGAAATTCTGTCTGACTGGACTTCTAGTCCAGCGCCAATCAGAGGCCAAGCAAGCATGCCCTCTGATTGGATGCTTTGTTCTGGCTCCTGTCCACAGGTGTCCAAGCTCCTCCCAGAGACTTTATGGAGCAGTTGATCGGGTTGTACTGTAAGAAGAATGATGAGAGAGCCTGGGGCGGCCAGAGGGAGCACTTTGTCCGTGGTGCATGACAAAACTTCTTCAAACCTCAGGTAGGTTTGTCTTTCTTCATTTTATACTCAATGATTCCTTTTCAAAATTTAGATTGTTTTACTACCTTTAGCTGCAGATGTAGAGT
>OLKM01005437.1:0-17167 GCA_900291075.1 Melanogrammus aeglefinus | reverse complement strand
CCCTCCAGCCTCTCTCCCCCCACCATGCTCCTCTCCCCCCACTCTCGCCCCTCCCTCCCTCCCCTCCCTCCGCTCCTCCCTCACTCTCTCCCCCACCATGCTCCTCTTCCCCTACTCTCGCCTCTCTCTCACATCTATCTTCGTCCTACCCCACCTGCTCGTATTAGCGACCTGTGTTAGCACTAAGAAACCGTTGTGTGTAATTGCACTTGTGAGCGAGCGCTAATCGCCCCCGAGCTAGACGCGGGGGCCTTTACACCTCAGGGGCGTGCTAGCCCCGTTAGCACCCCACCCCCTGCCATCTCATTGTTCTGAGATCTCCCTCATCTGCACTCAATGCAACGAATACGTGGTTGATTATTCCCTGCCCCTTGCCGGCCGTGTGTTGCCTTGTTCACCGACGCACCGGTCTCTATTATATAGCGTAACGAGGGACAGGGGTGAGGGGGTGAGTTGCAGGGAGATGGAACCCAGAGAGCGAGAGGCAGAGGGGAAGACAAAGGCATTAAGAGACGCATTGCACCTGGCAGCGGCACCGCGTTTGATTGGGAGCACTTCAGAGGTTGTGTGAGTGTGACAGCTCACCTTTTGTCACCGCACACCTTTACGTTATCTCCGAGAAGGGCGGGAACAATAGCTGGGAGTTAAGCGGGGTGCATGTTGCCGAGGCGACGTTTGGCGAGGTCACGAGAAACAGGCTGATGAGAGTGCGGAACGTGAAGCCACAGCTGTACCTCGCCTGCTGCCTCCCTCGGCCCTCCTCCGGACCTCCAGGGTTCACGAGGAGGTTCAGACGCTGCTGAGGCATGCCCGACGTGGTTCCTTTCTTATTTAATCCCACGAGCGGATGTCTGATTCTCCGTCTCCATGGATACCCCGCCGGTCCTGACTTATGGACTTAAAAAAAGTGAACGTTTTGTGTTAAAAAACAGTTTGTCTGCAAAGAATCTCTTTGGTTTGATTCCAGCTGGGAAAAAGAAGGACTTATGTTGAAGTTGCCCCCGCCGTTGTTAAGCCTACTCAGTTATGCCTCGCACATTTCTATACCATCTTTTACGCCAACGTCCATAGATGCCAACCACTGGTAAGTAGCCCCCCAGCAGACCACTAAACCACCGGCGTGCTCCAGAGATAATCTCCAACCACTTGCGGTACCGCTGGCGTATCTTTAGGGGTGTAGACACATCTCAAGCTGCAGCGCTCCGTCTAGAGCAGTCTTTCCCAAAGACAGTTTTATTTTTTTAGCGTTTAAAAAACTTTCAACAAGAAGCATGTTTTTGATAGTACTGAATGTTTGTACTGTTCTGATAGTGGTACTTATGGAACGTGAATCGTAGGTGAAAGGCTAATGTACATTGCTGAGAGAAATAAACAACAAGGAGTAGCCAAAACGAGGAAGATATAGTTTCGAAACAAGTGCATAAAACAGGGTTACCCTAACCCTAAGTTGTGATTTATCTCTTTGAAATGGCTGATTTAAGTTCTAACATAAGTTGATGCGGAATTGGCAGTAAAAACGTTCAGTAATGTTAATTTATGCACAAATGTGTTCTTCTCACGATTTTATAGATAGGCCTATTGTGAATTGGGTCACGATGGTTTGTAATTTTAAAATAAATGGGTCCCCAGAAAAAAACATTGGGAAACACTGGTCTAGAGCGATGTGACTGGCGCTACCTGCCTTAACTCCCCAGAGGGTGTCCACAGAGACGGTTTAACCGACCTTTCAAACACTGTTCCTATTGTTCAAACGCTCTAGCTGCTAAGAAGAAGAAGAAGTCATCCGCAGAATCGTCTCGGGGCCAAGGAGACATTAGTGTACCCCGACAGGAAGTGCTCAGTGATTATAGCATGACTCATCTTCAGACATGCAGCCATGACGCCAGAACCTTTCTGGGACGAGTCTTCGTGTTTACATGTTGTGGCTAATCACAGCAGGATACAGCCTAATATGACAAACCGAGTCTGAGGGCTGTGATTGGCTGAGGTCAACCGCTGGCGTCCACGTTTGTGACGTTGGAGCTTAAATGTCCCACTCAGACATGGCTCATTCCTGGTGCTCTAAGCTGGACTGATTAGGAAGTGAACGTGTTTAGGACAAGAACATGCTTCTTTCCACAGATCAGGCAGGGAACCCTGGAAAGACAGCGGCGAAGCCGAGCCTTTAGCAGACCCACGTCTACAGTAATCCCGGATCAATGGGTTGAACACATCCGTAAATGGATGATGTCCACCAATACTGCTTAGGCAAGGGTTTGGTGTAGTTATAGTGATGGTTTGGTTTGGTTAATAACTGGTGTGGTTAAGTCAAGGTCAGGGTTTGGTGTAATTAAGTCAGTATATTGGGTTTCATAAAATCCATATCATAATCCATTTGATTGCTCCTCAGCAATACACGCCTCGCTCTCCTCTTTTGGTTGCAGTGTTCTGTTGCTAGGGTCCGCTGCACCTAGTGTCAGGGGGCGGTACTGCAGCCTCTCTGACAGCTAATGTATGGCAGCGAACACTCATGAGATCTACACAGCCAATAACCAGCAGATGGTAACCACCGTGTGTTTGTGTTTGTGTGTGTGTGTGTGTGTGTGAGAGTGTGTGTGTGCACGTGTGTGTGTGTGTGTGTGTGTGTGTGTGTGTGTGTGTGTGTGTGTGTGTGTGTGTGTGTGTGTGTGTGTGTGTGAGCGGAGCCTGTGTTTGTGTGTGTGAGTGCGTGCATTTGCTTTTCTTGTTTGTGTGCCTCTGTGTCCGCCTGCGTGCGTGTCCTTGTGCGTGCACTTGCTGTGTGTGTGTGTGCGTCTGTGTCTGTGTGTGCTGTGTGTGTGTGTGTGTGTGTGTGGTGTGTGTGTGTGTGTGTGTGTGTGTGTGTGTGTGTTAAACTGTGAATGTGTGTGTTGACAGCTGGATGGGTCAGAGCAGTTCTTGATTACTCTGCAGTGGGTCCCCTCCTGCAGCATAGCAATTAGCCGCCGCCATTGATTTACACCGAGAGCAAAGCGGCGCGCCGACTAGCTGCCCCCAGCACGCCCAACCTCTTAGCCTCTGGCTCAACAACACGGACCACGTCAGTCAGCACAGCACGGGCTAGGCCGGAACAGGCTACGCTAACACAGGCTACGCTAACACAGGCCTATAGGCTAGGCTAGTATGTGCTACGCCAGCATCTGTTACGCTAACATGGGTTAACCAACACAGGCTAGGTTTAAATTGGGTTACACTTGCGACGCTTATCTCGGATTAGATTAGATGTGAGATATGAGTTTGATTTGTTTAGATTCAATTGGGTTTGTTTGTAATACATTATATTGGATTAAATCCTTAGAGTGATTCCCCCGTACACTTTTACACCGGCTGTCCAGTGTGAGAATCTGCGAGGCCGACAGAAAACAGACCTTGGTTAAGACTGGTTAAATGTAAAAATATTTATAGTATAATCCTAATAAATTACTGTTTAGGGTCCAGGGTCTGTTGGTCCATAGATGTAAGAGGTTGCAGTCAGTGTCCCTCGCTCTATAGCGGCCAGAGAGAAAGCAGGAGCGATTGCGATGAGGGCACATGTGTTGCAGTTCCTGTTTTGAATATTGGTTTGTTAACATGATTGGTCCAAAAGCTCTGTGTTTCTTGTTCTTTGCTGTTCTGCTTCTCACTCTGAAGACGGTTAACTAATGACAGAGATCATAAGAGACGGAAGAGACAGACATTCAGTTACAGTAGATTGGACGGCATGCAACTCGTGACCTGTCTCAGCCTACTTGCATGTCGGCAAACATACACAAACATCTTCACACACACACACACACTAACTCACACACACACACACACTCGCACAAACATAAATACATGAATTCATTAATACTTAATTGCGTTTCTTCATTAATATTATATTGTAGAGTGCATGAAAACATACCATACACCCCCACACTAAAACAACAACAAAACACATTCTCCCCACCACGCGATGATACATAATCAATACCCAGAAAACGGGTACATATGGTATCAACCATTGAACACAATGATTTGCTTTACTCACGTTATTCGTCCTTAACCAAACCTCTAACGTTAGCTTGGAGCTAGGTGTCTGAGGGCTTAGCTATGGCTCCACGTCGAACGTAACGCAAGGGGGTTTACGGACCCCTTACGTCTGTGCGGACCCTCCTTGCGTCAAACGCAAGGCCCTGACGTGCGCCTCCCAAAAATGTTAACCTTGCGTCGAGGCGACGCATCAGCAAGGGCTGTGATCGGTCCGCTCACTAAAACCCGACGCAGAACCAAAACAGGTTCACGACTGCGTCGAGGCGTCTGCGTGGCCGTCGACGTGGAACCATAACTGAGCCTTAATGGTCAAGTGAGGTTCTCTGATGCGCTGCGGCGCTCTACAGCCTTAATGAGCCTCCTTCTCCAGCCCTCCGTCCTCCGCCCCGCCTCCACCTCGTTAAGAGGCGTGCACGGTAAAGGGCGTGCTCGTGGGAGAGCGTGCACGTCAGGCCGGGGTGTCACGGGTTCCTTCGCCGGCTCATTAAAAGGGGAAGCGGCAAGGGGAGAAGTAATGGCGGACGGCGGTCCCCCAAGGAGGGGAGGGGGTGATGGAGGACATATAACCGGTACACAACACCAGTTCAGACCAGCTTCCAAACTGTGGACTTGGCGTCCTCACGCTCAAATTTAAGCCTTGGGTATCCCCCACCATCCCGCTTATGTAGTCTTTTAAACAAGACGGGTCAACATGGAGCCGGTTGGGGCTAGCCTGCAGACATTGGGGAAGAAACCCAGAACCTTTCTGTTAGGAGGCTGTTAATATACAGTATTTACCTTTCTGTTCTGTTATCTTGAAAAGTGATCTGATTCTTCACTTTGGTTCCTTTCACTCCAAAGACACAGAACTGTTTGATCTTCGTTCTAACTCCTTTAATGTCCTCCTCTTCCTCTCCTTCAGGGGCTGATGATCCTGCTGCAGAACCTGCCCACAATGCACTGGGGCAACGAGGAAGTGAGCGTGCTGCTGGCCGAGGCCTACAGGCTGAAGTTCGCCTTCGCAGACGCACCCAACCACTACAAGAGATGATGAGCGGAGATCTGCTGCTCTCTCCTCCTCTCTACTGGTTTACTGGACTCTCCTCCTCTACTGGTCTCTCTTCTTTACTCCACTCTCCTCTCCTCCCCCCTCCACCCTCTCTTTTCTCCTCTCCTCCTTCTTCTCCTTCTCCCTCCTCTCCTCTCTCTCCTCTCCTCCTCTCCTTCTGTCTCCTCTCCTCTCGGCGAGCTACGGAACACAGACCCTTCTGCTTTTTGGAAAGGAACACCCCCTAGACTTAACCCCACCCCCCGGACTTTAACCCCGCCTCCCCTTTCTGCCAATTGGACCTTTAATGCGGCTAGGAGCTTCAAACCCACAAATGACACGGTGGGGGGAGGACAGAGCAGAGCTTTCTGAGTGAGACGCCTTCTAATGCTTCTGTGGCCGCCCACAAAAAACATAAAGTACACCTGCACACTCCTGCACCCCGACAGGGGGTCGTGACCTCTGACCTACGGCCTGGGACCCGAAGGACACGCCCCTTCTTCGGCGGCCAATGGGGTTGAGTGTAACGTGGACGGTCCCGCCCCCCCCCCCCCCCCCCCAGGGGGGGGGGAGGTCGGCTGGCAGGGCCTGCTGATCCTGGTACACCCCCTCCGTTTTGGCGTTGTGTCGTCGTTACCGTGGCAACCCAACACCCCCACCTGGGTTCACTTCCTGGATGTTCTGGATGCCTATTGGTTCATTCTGACCAATCACGGGAAGGGGATAAAAGACAAATCCAATCTGGATCTCGTACCGTTTCCTTCTCTGACCTTTGAACTCCTGACCTTGCTGCAAAGATACCTTAGCATCAGCCAGACATGCACACACACACAGAGGTCAGGGGTCAAAGCAAACTGTGGAGGTCTGGGTTGTTCTCCTCTCAACTTCAGGTCTTGGTTCTGATCCTCGTGGATATGAAGTCTTGGTTCAGAGGTCTTTGTTGTGCGGTCTGGACCTGGTCCTGGAACCGGGATCCAGTGGTCTCTGTGTAGTCTGGGGGTCCCATCGCTGTTATCTCCGCTTCATCCAACCCTCTGCCTTAACTGGATGGATCGCTGGTCTTTAAAGAGCAGCTCAACGGTCAGATCCACCCTGCAGAACAGCGCCCCCACTGGTAGAACGCTGGGACTGCTGTCGCTCAAATAACAAACATCACTAGTTTGGCTGCTCTTTAAATTCCTACCGACGCCGTCCGTCTTTCTGCTTCTGGATCTTTCTTTGTGCTCGGCGCTCATCTCCAATTGTTCTCTAGTAAGCAGCATCATATTGGTGTGAATGCGGGGGGGGGCGGGGGGGGCGGGGAATCAGGTCACCCATGTGACATGGGTTCATACTTGCCACGCCCACTTCTTAAAGACGTAGGCCCCTTTAACTAGAAGGAAGCGATTGCCCTGCGCTCGGATTCAAACGCTTATTCTTTTGTTAGATTTTTCTCTTTCGCTTTATTCTTTCGTGTTCTTTTTTTCAAGAGTGTCTTTTTCACGTTTTTTTGTTGGCCTGAATGTTTTAACAGATGTTTACATGACAAACCTGTTAAGTTGTGCCTAACTTTCCGCACCCGACAAAAACGTGACTTTTAAACAGAGAGATCGCTTTTTTTTCCCCCTTTTCTGAACCCGCTAACATGGACACCATTCAACTCAACCTTTGAATTCCTAAAATGTGCCGCAAAATTTATTTCAGGGGCTCGGCTGAGAAATATGTATGCGGTAGTTTACACAAAAATATGAAATATTTTATCTTAAATAAAAATAAAATGATTTATTGTAAAAAATAAATCAAAAATAAATAGACATTTGCGGTTTTGGAATTTGAAAATCCGCCTTCATATTAAATATAATTTGTTTTCATATCTTTTTTTTTTGGGATTTCTTGCAAAGTTTTTTTTTTGTGCCTTTTTTGCACCTGCGTCCATCGGCGACGCCCATGGGTGTGTTCCCTTGGCGATGAAGGCCCCTATGTGGCAGTTGACCGGAGCCCCCCCATGTCTGTTCATTACAGAGACCCCAGTAAAGAGCCAACAGCCCATAATAACCTCCAGGCATTTTAACCTTGATTTCGAAGTGCTTTTTGCTGTTTATTGTCTTATTTTGCTTCTATTTTGGAACACAAATGGCTTTCTATCTCGTTCCCCAACTGGTGAAATATAGACAGGAGTGTGGGAGTCCCCAGAGAGCAGCGTGTGTGTGTGTGTGCGCATGTGCGTGTGTGCGTGTTTTGGGTCCGCTGAATAACTGTGTGTAAGGTCCCCAAAAGAGATTGTGTGTGTGTTTTGGGCTCTCGTTTCCTAATGAGTGTGTGTGTCCAGAAAGCATTTTGTGTGGACCTCAAACTTTGTCGTCCTCAAAAGTAACAATGTGTACAGAGAAATTTTGAAAAAAGGTTTGTAAATAGAAAATGTAAATAAATCCTCTATATGATCAAACTCTGAACAAGGTGTCTGTATTCCAACTGGTCACGTGCCCAACTGTTGTGGTTTCAGGTCTTCTGGATGGATATATGCGTGTCGTTCTGTGTGTGTGTGTTCTGTATTTGTGTGTGTGTTCTGTATTTGTGTTTGTGTGTGTATCATGCATGGGTGTGTGTGTGTGTGTTCTGTATTTGTGTGTCTGTTCCATATTTGATTGTGTGTGTGTGTTCTGTATTTGTGTATGTTCTGTATTTGTGTGTGTGTTCTAAATTTGTGTTTGTGTGTTCTGTATTTGTGTGTGTTCTATATTTGTTTGTGTGTGAAGTGTAGAGAAGATGAGTGTGTGAAAACACTGAAGCTCTGCTCATCTTCTGTTGTCAACTCAGTGGAATTAAAGCCAGTGAAAGAATTCAGCGGTTAACATCCTGACGCTCTGAGTGTCCCGTCCAGTCTGGGCCACAGAGCTGCCAGTCAACCCTGCACTCTGACACTGGGTGCTGCATTCAGCAGCCAACCATCTCATTGATACACTTTACCTCGTTTGCGTGACATGCATGTGATACAACAGATGCATCAAACATGCAAGAGATGCATGTTTAATGTTTGCAATATCTGTTTGAAGCATTGTGTGTGCGTGCGTGTAAGTTTTTTTTTAATGTGTGTGTTTTTAATGCGCGTGTGTGTCTTTTAATGTGTGGGGTTTTTAATGTGTGTGTTGTGTGTGTGTTTTTAATGAGCATGTGGTTTTGTGCGTATCTGTTTTTAATGCGGGTATTTGTGGTGTGTGTGTGTGTGTGTGTGTGTGTGTGTGTGTGTGTGTGTGTGTGTGTGTGTGTGTGTGTGTGTGTGTGTGTGTGTGTGTGTGTGTGTGTGTGTGTGTGTGTGTGTGTGTGTGTGTGTGTGTGTTATGCTCGAGATGCTTGTGAGCCTTCTGATTGGTGCACACATCCACCTCGCGTGTGTGCGATACCCGTGCGTCGGAGCGTCTCGCGGCCGCATGGCGTGCCTTTTAATGAACACACCTGACCACGCCGGGGTGGGTGCGCGGCGGGCCGCGGCTACCAGCGACGCTAATGTAGCGTGTGTCGCTAATTGACTCCGTTGTATTCATGCGCGGTTCCACATGCGGACACTCGCCGGTAAACACACTGTTTAGGTCCCTGTGGAGCGCGCGGCAGCGTCTGTTGGCTTAATGAGGGCCGTGTGTGCGTGCGCGCGTCACTGTGTGGATACAATGCGGGACTAATCTGTATTGTACGAGTGGTGTTTTGAGAGAAAATCTTAACAATTTTTTGCAATAGATGTACTAACCTGTGTGCACCTGTTTGTGTGTCTGGTTTGTTTTATGTGTGTGTGTGTGTGTGTGTGTGTGTTGTGTGTGTGTGTGTCTATCACCTGAGCCTCTTCACAGGAAATTAAAAAAAACAAGATAAAAAATTAAAAAAAAACAGGCATGCCATACAGAGCACACACACAATTTCCGTACTTCCTTCTCCCTCCCTCTTCCCTCCTCCCCCTTCTCCTCCCCCTTCTCCTCCTCCTCGACCCTCCCTCCCCCTCCTCCCCTCGTCATCTCTCGGGCAGAACCAACACTTCCACTACAGCGAGTGTAGAACGGGGACCCCCTATCCTACGTGGGCGCATGGAGAGGGAGGCTTGAGAAGGGCGGTCTCGAGGAGCGGGAGGCCGTGTCGGACCACAGCCTTACAGACACGCCCGGTTAGTGAGTTATTTTAGCAACCCTAACACCTAACCTCAACCCACAATGGCTCGACACGGTTTTAGTGGGAGCCAGGATGTGATTCCTGTCCCTCCGCTCCCAGGGACAACACTTCTTGCAGACAGAAGTGTTCGCTGGGTTCCTCCCAGAAGTGGGCTGTGAGACCTAACCAGAATGTGGTCGAAGAGATGGTGTCTTGGTGGTAGGTTAAGGGTACAGGTTAAGGGTTTGGGGTAGGGTAGGGGGGCCTCAAGGGGGGGCCCCCCCTCCCCCCCTTTCTGCAGAGAGACGCAATGTTTTCCCCTCGCAGTCCCGAGACCCTCTGTTTGATTGGTTGACTGACTGATTCTTCCTAAATAATCTTACTGGCTGCTTCCTCCAGATTGCCCACCCCCGCTTTAACCAAGGAAACCAAAAATTCCCTGGGTGTAATAATATCCTGTTCTGTGTCTAAATCAATTTATCAAATTTCCTCGCAAATTCGGTTCCAGCCGACGGTAATTCGGAGAAAATGGCAGAACGAGGTTTTAAATTAACTTCGGAAACTTTAGGAACTGAATCCATTTTAAATAATAAACATGTGAGACAGAGAAAGACTTTAAAACACAGGAAAGTTGCGTGGCAACCTCTCTCTCTCTCTCTCTCTCTCTCTCTCTCTCTCTCTCTCTCTCTCTCTCTCTTCTCTCTCTCTCTCTCTCTCTCTCTCTCTCTCTCTCTCTCTCTTCTCTCTCTCTCTCTCTCTCTCTCTCTCTCTCTCTCTCTCTCTCTCCAGGATAGATAGATTAATAGTACAATTTATGTATTTATAGTAGGGCCTAGCCTACATAGCTGTAGGAATCAGATTGATTTATTTTCATTGTGGTAGTTCCTAATAGTTACACTTATAACTGTGACATTATTGGATGTCGTGTGTCAGAGAGAGAGAGAATTTTAAGTTCACACCGTTGGTCGATAGAAACCCAACAAAAGAACAATTCTGTGGATCTGATCCGTAGACCAAACAACCGCTGTGGTTTGTGGGGGGTGAAGTTTGGGGGGGTCTGATTGGTGGATTTGACGGCTCCCTAGTCGCCATGGTTTCCTCACAAGGGGCTCGGTGGTGGATTGCGGCCGGCGCGGAGCGTCCATCAAAGCGTTAAGGTGACGCGTCGCAGAGGTTTAGTCTCGGATTGACAGCTGAGAATAGACCGGCTCGATTGCCTTCTTCTTTTTTTCTTTATTGTCGTGACTCTCCTCTCCTGCCGTCGAGAAGTTCCTCGTGTTCACCTGCTGCGCGTGTGCGTGTGTGTGTGTGTGTGTGTGCGTGTGTGTGGGTTGTGAGGGTCGTGGTAGGGAATGGAAGGAGGATGTATTTTTATATTTTAATTGGAGACATGAACCGCAAAGCAGAGTAAACACCATTGATTCAGTTTCCAAGAAAGGAAAAAATAAATTAGCCTTTTGCTCTGTGTGGGTGTTTGTGTGTGTGTCTACATGTGTGTGCGTGTCTGTGTGTCTGCACGCGTCTGTGTGTGTGCGTGTGTGTGTGTGTGTGTGTGTGTGTGTGTGTGTGTGTGTGTGTGTGTGTGTGTGTGTGTGTGTGTGTGTGTGTGTGTGTGTGTGTGTGTGTGTGTAAGTCAACTAATATGTCTCTACTGATGTGTGTTTGTGTGGTCTCTGAGTGTGCAATACTTTCACGATGGGAAATTTTTAATAACCACTAAATCACAATATTTACCCTACACCTCCTTATTTAAAGTCTGAATTCTTAAAAGAGTTTGCTGACGCCCAATCACATCGCTTTAAACACAACCACATGACTCACCGCGTTGTTCTTTGATGAGCCCTGAGAGGACGCCATCTTCTTTCTTTGAAATCCACATGGGGTCCCTCTGGAGCCAGACACGGCCCCCAGACGTGGATACTGTTATGTATTCAGCTGATGTGTTAATTAGATGCCATTTTACTCAAATGCAATAGGTGGGCACTCTACAGCGGCTGGTTAATGAGTAGTCGATACATTGTTCTACTGGCTGGTGAAGCAGAGTTCAAATGCACACCAACGTCTGTACCTGCGGACTTGTGTCACTTAGTTAATTCCTGGTATTATTATAATCTGTAAGGTAAATAAAGGTTCAGTTTGTAGGATTCAGTGAGCTAGTGGCGAGGATGCAGATTGCAACCGACTGAATCTCTTCGCATCTCCCTTTAATAAGACATAGGAGAAGCTTTCTGCGTTTTGCTGTTATTTGATTAACCGTGACACAATTGGATTGATTACATTTTTTCAGGATGATGGAAGACAGACGAACAAGTAAACAAAGATGAGATGAAAGTGAGGCGAGATGGAAATGGAACAAATTGCTGATACGTGTGCATCGATTCTACCGTGCTCGTCTATTGACGAACGTTTCCTTCTTAATGCACAAACACATCCAAGTACACACACACACACACACACACAAATGTACACGAACACGCACACACACACACACACAGACACACACACACACACAAATGTACACGAACACGCACACACACACACAAGCACACAGACACAAACGCACATGCAAGCATACTATGGGTTTATCTGCGCATTAATAAACCAATCTTAATCTGGTTAAGGAAAGCATTTGATTCAATTTGATTTGGTTGAGATAATCGATTTCGTTCTCGGGTTTAAATGCGTTTAAGACCAGATAACCGGACAAGCGTCCAGTGTCCATTTTTCAAATCACGTTCCATTTTTTAACTGCTGACTTTTAATTTCTGCGGTGCCATCACTTCTGGGATTTATAAAGTAGTCTCCTTCCTGACATTGTATTTTACCAATTAACGTAACCCTTCTGAGATACAGTAACTGTTACACATTCCACTAGATGTTGATGAATGTGAACACCATGTATTTGACCAGTTAACGTAAAACACAGTAAATGGTAAATGGACTGCACTTATGCAGTGCTTTTTCCAACTGTGGCCACTCAAAGCGCGTAACAAAATCGCCCAGTCATTCACACACTGACGGCGGTGTTTGTCAAGGAAAGCAGAGGCGACAGCCCAGCTAGTCGACGCAGTGAGGGCGTGAGGTGTGTCTTGCCTCAGCGAAAACCTCGGCACTCCGGCGAGGAGGAGGCCGGTGATTGAACGAGCGACAGCCCTCCAGTTACCAGCCCCGTTACCCGCTGTTGACCTCCTGAGCCCCTGCGCCTCCCCCAGGTACCTGTTATACTGTACACTGAAGGACGAGGCGGTGTATACAGAAAATAAAAACCATTTAGAAGATGCAAGTACCTGTTAGGTGCTGGTATTATTGTATTATTACTTAATGATAGGGATGGGGTTCAGTGGGAGGATATTAATATTGTTTTTTTTTACCCCGCAAGCAGCAGCATTCGTCCGTGCACACCCGCCCATTCCTAGATGGCGGGTGAGTCAGGGGTTCAGAGGTCAGAGGTCAAGAGGTCGGTCATCAAAAGGCAGGTCGGTTTGGGCGCTGGGGTCAGCCGGGGGCCTTCCTGTGCTCGGTGGAGCCATCGTCTAGACAGAACACAGAGTTTTCACTGCTTTAAAGAAATGGGTTGGAGAGAAAATAGGCAGGACACACACACACAACACACACACACACACACACACACACACACACACACACACACACAGCATGCGACACACACACACACACACACACACACACACAGCACAACACACACACACACACACACAACGTATACACCTGCAAGTTAAAATTTCCAGTGTATTTAGAGTTCACAGGTTTGGCCTCCATCGTGATCTGTCTTCTGTCTGCTGTGGATATATCCTCAGCCCATCTCCCTCCTCCCCCCCTCCCTCCCTCTCCCTCCTCCAACCCTCCCTCCTCCTCTCCCATCCTCTCTCCCCCATCCCTTCCTCTCCCTCCTGCACCAACCCTCCCTCTCTGCACTCTCTCCCTCCAGCCTTCCCTCCATATCCCTCTCTCTCCTCTTTCTCTTTCTAGTCTTCTAACTCTCGCCCGTTTTTACTCCTCCCCTCCATCCCTAATTCTCCTCCCTCTCTCTCTCTCTCTCCTCTCTCCTTCTCTCTCCGTCCTCTTCTCTCTCTCCTCTCTCTCTCTCTCTCTCTCTCTCTCTCTCTCTCTCTTCTTTCTCTTTCTCTTTCTCTTTCTCTCTCTCTCTCTCTCTTCTCTCTCTCTCTCTCTCTCTATCTCCTCTCTCTCCGTCTCTCTCTCTCTTCCTCTACTCTTCACTATGCTCTCTCATAACTCTCTCTCCTCCTCTCTCTAGGTGACTTTCTTTTCAGTTTTTAAATAATAATTGTACTGTAGTTTGAAACAGGAAATAGATACACAAAATAGCAGATAAATTGATTCATATAAATATTTTAAAAGAGACATTAGGACAAGAACAATTTTAAATAGAATCACGATAGGGTGGATCGAACGATAGGATAACTAGGGAAGTGAATTTGATAAAAGATCAAGATACGAATTTATGTTCTACCAATGGTCATGGCTAAGTTTAAAAACCTTGATGTTGCTATATTGATGAGGATTTCGTGTTCAGCGAAACATTAACCCAAATTGTGAAGACTCCTGCTGTGTGTGTGTGTGTGTGTGTGTGTGTGTGTGTGTGTGTGTGTGTGTGTGTGTGTGTGTGTGTGTGTGTGTGTGTCTGTGTCTGTGTCTGTGTTTGTGTCTGTGCGCGTGCTTGTGAGTGCATGTCCTTGTTTCAGAGATGCTTTTTAAAGTCCCATGGTTACCCTGGGACGCAGACAGCCCCCAGGAAACCCTTCTGAGGGAGTCTGTTGGACGCTAGTACATGACCCCTGTCTGACTCCCTGATAGACCCCTGCACCAACCACGGTCTCCTCTAGGAACTGATAGGCTTGCGCACAGGGTTCAACACCCCCAGCAGGTACGAGCCGGTCCAATCAGAAAGACTGAATGTACTTCTGACAGTGGATCCACATAGTTCCTGCTTGGCCGCGGAGTACCTCAGCCAATCACACGCCTGTAATACTTATTGATCCTGTGAGCTGATAGAAACCCATGAGTCACGTTTCTCTGTTCCAATCCAACCTCCCAGATGCTCGATCCAACATTACGCATTTGAGTTTGTTCAAGAAAGATATATTTCTGGTGGCCGGTCCAAGGATTTATTTTCAGCATTCCATCATTTAATATTCAGTGATTTCTTTTCTGTTTTTTTATTTCTCTATATTTACTTCATTATAGTAATTATATTAATTGAATGGGAAATCATACTGTCACACAAACTATAGGGGGGTAATAACAATGGAAAATAAATAAATATAATGTATTTTTAAATAACAATGAGCTAAATAATATATACGGAATACAGGATTTCGTAGAGATGTTACAGGAATAGAAACAAAACACAATTAAAAAGAAAACAATTAAAAAAAAAACACTTATAAAAAAAGGACAAAGTCGAATATAAAAAGTTGAGTGACTAGCGTTCACAAAAGTGTTTTTAAAAATTCAAAAACACCCTGAGGTCAAGCTAACAACTTCAAACTATTGATCCAGATAATAAACACACTTTTAACTTTTTAGCTAATTTTAACTCGTCAGACAGACCCCCCTCTCTAAACATGTTTATTAGCTTTTAAAAGTTTTACAATTACTATTCCTAACTACCGGTAACTATTCCTTTAACGTGTTGGGTAACTATTCCAGGTGTTCTGTTCTGCACCTGTACAATAGACAGATCCTGCTTTGTCCTGATTGCTTCTGTCTAGGCCGAAATATACATACTATAAAATATTATGTCATAATATTAAACATCACATCTGATGTTATTTTGACCGTTGATCTCAAGACGTTCGTCTCTGGCTAAAACCGGCTTTTTGGCTTAAGCATACTCATTTCAAAGGACCAGTGTGCTAGATTTGATAGCATATTAAATCCCCATACTTTCATCATCTCTTTCTACTCCTATTTGGCTTCACACTCAACTTATTTGATGCTCTCTCCGTCTCCGCTCTCTCTCTGTCTGTCTGGCTCTCACCCTGCATAACTGTCTCTCCCTCCCTCCCCCTCTCTCTCTCTCTCTCTCTCTCTGTCTCTCCCTCTCTCTCTCCCTCTCTCCCTCTCTCTCTCTGTCTCTCTCTCTCCCTCCCCCCCTCTCTCTCTCTCTCTCTCTGTCTCTCCCTCCCTCTCTCCCCCTCTCTCTCTCTCTCTCTCTCTCCTCTCTCTCTCTCGTTCATCTCCCTCATCTCTCTCTTCTCTACTCTCTGTCTCTCCCTCCACCCTCTCTCTGTCTCTCTCCTCTGTCTCTTCTCTTATCTCTCCCCCCTCTCTCTGTCTCTTCCCCTCTCTCTCTGTCTCTCTCTTTCTATCTCCCTCTCTCTCTCCTCCCTCCTCCTGCTCCCATCTCCCTCTTCCCTCTCGCCCTCTCTCCTCTCTCCCGCTCCCCCCACATCGCCCCTTCCTCTCTCTAATCTCTCCTCTCCCTCCTTCTTTACCTCTCGCTCTCCCTCTCCCAAGTCCCCTCTCTCTCTCCTCTCTAAACTCTTCCTTCTTTAAAAACACTTTGTTTTTCCCCCCTTTCTTCCAGCGGGGGGGCGGGGGCCCTTGATAAGGGCCCTCATTTCGTACTCCAAGACAAGACGCCCCTTACAGGTTTTCTGCCGCATGCAGTAACAATTAGCAGCAGCGTCGCACGGAGCATCGCAAGCTGCGTTTCAACCGACACGCGCCCTGAAACCTTGTTAGCTCTCCGCGAGCAGTGCTAATTTATACGTGCTAGTCGCATCTCTCCCGCAACGACCTTCGTATACTCGAATTACGAATAAAGACGGCTCTGGTTTTATATATGTTCTTTTATTTAATTTATTTAAAGGGAGGTTAATTTGATAGCTTTTTGCTAAAAAACCATCAAATGCATTCCTTGTCCCTTTTAAAAGCTTTTTTTTGTTGAGTTAGCGTCCGTTGTGAGTGAGCGTTGATAAGCTTTGCCTGTAGCTTTCCCTGTTAGCGATCACGGTCGTTCCGGGTCAGTCGGAACGGCGTCAGCATTACCACACTAAGGGCCGGGAAGGCCATCTATTACCATGGCTAAGGGACCGGGGAAAAGGGCCCTCTAATTACGCATGCTAAGGGACCAGGGAGGAAGATTCCTTTAACACAGCCTCGATTTATCTTTCTTTATTTATTTCTTTTGTAAATACGAGTGTGATGGACGAAACTCAAAAATCCCCACAATCCCACAAAGACCCACAATCTGCCTGTCCTGTGTTTTTTGTTTCTCTCGTCATTTTTCTGGTCCTAAAGATTTTATAATGTAATTTTTCAATCTGTTTATAAGTTTATTTCTGGTGGTTTTTCACCTGAGGCTTTGGGTGAAAACCAGGAATGAGATGAGAAGGTTTTAGTTCGCCTCACTGTTTCCTCATCCGCGCCGCTTTGAGACAGACATCTGTTGCTTAGCCATGACTCTTACCTGGTTGTCATGGAAACCCCTGTCAGCCACATCTGGCACAGTTACGTAAGTGGAGAAACCTTTAATTGAACACACACCTATGCACAAAAACAAACGATTGGATGAACATGCTCTGAGTTTCCAGAAAAAAAAGCTATATAAATTTAATGAATTGTTATTATTATTATTAGAACACACAGAAACACATTGATACACACACACATCCGTATTGAGAATGTTGTATGAGAGGAGACCAACAGACATCTATGTCAATATTAATATAATCTAAATGTATAAACATCATATGAACTTGATGTCAGTTTGGACACACAAGGCAGGAAGTGATGTCATCCTCATAAGGGTTTTATGGGACAAACAAATATGTATTTTGTGTTCATTCCATATCGGAGGGCTCATGGGATTGCAGCGGAAGGCCAGAACAGAGGAGTAGATATTCATATAAATAAATATAATATATATACATGTATATGTCCTTTATTATTTGACGGATCAAAAGAATCAGACTTGGAGCGTTTTGAGGCCGCTTTTTTTGATTGTTGACATTT
>OLKM01005436.1:0-17174 GCA_900291075.1 Melanogrammus aeglefinus | reverse complement strand
TAAAAGTATGCCGATCACATTATTGGATGATTTCCCACCGCCCCCTTCCCCTCAGTATTCTGGGACTAGCCATGCAGGTGCAGCGCCGCATGGCCGCCTCGTCTTTTAAGTGGCCGCTATTTTAGCGACGAATGGAAACAGAGCCCCCCAGTCGTCTTCCGCTGTCTAATTTAGTTTCAGTCCACTCCACGGTTCTCTTCCTGCTTTTCTTTTTTACATTCTTTCTCGCCCTTCCCTTGATCAATCCTGCGCCGGCATTCACTAACAACCCGTTCCATGAACCATGGGCCGGTCGGGGCTCTGGACTTAGGGCGTGGTACTACGTCACACACAGCGTTCAATGTGCTTTTACGACGGTGTGCCCAAAGGCGAACCCTAGTTTTCTGTTGTCCGCGAATTTCATTCAGGGTAATTTATGGGATAGGAGAGGGCAGGCGGAGGAGCCGGATAGGGAATAGCAGGAGGGGCCTGGGGATCGCGTACAAAGATCTCGTATGGCGGGCCCTTTGCCCTGCCTCCGTTAATCAAAATTAAAGGTAAGCCCGTGTCTGGATAAGCCCCCATTTACACACGTTCTCTCCTGGATGACGGTGTGACCCACCACTTTAGCACAGAGCCGGTTCCGCCCTTCCCTCCAGCCAGCCGCTCCCTAGATCCCTACTCGTGAGTCAAGTTCCAAGTTCTTTATTTTTTTCAAACTGTAAGTGCTATAGAAAAAACTTACGGTAATTTGCCAAGTAATGAACGTTATGTGTATTGTGCTACTAAACATGATGAATTGGTGCTGACGGAAACCCCGAAAACAACAGCATGGCTACATTAACTGCTACAGCAATCAGGCCATTACCATGCAGCAAGCTAATCCGTTGCCAAATAGGTTCACACACCGGTGGGTTGAACCATCGGGCCGTTCAGTGCGCGCTTACGCCCCCTTGAGCCACAATGATCCCCGGCGACTCCAGAGAAGAGAGGCAGAGGGAAAAGGGCAGAGTGTTGCGCCACCTAAACGCGCACATCCAATTCTAGCTCCAGGGAAGACGGCTTTGATCACGAACATAGCCATGCGCTCAGCTCCCACCGCGGTCGGCAACCCCCCGTGTTCTGTCCTGGGTGGCCTGCGGTGCTCGACTGCTCGCGCTGACCTCCACTACAGTGATGCCGTTTCCGTGGTGGGCAACACCAAACCCATCCCTCGCCCCCCACCTCCACCCCTTTGTCCCCGCCAAACCAGCTGCTGAATCCGTTTAATGCAACCTGCTTCTTCGGCGACGGGACGGCTCCGCTCGAGAGGTCACTCTGACTCGTGTGCATTTTAATTAGTAATTCAAATGAGCTCAGTGAAGCACGAGGGCCCGGCGGCTCGTCCTCCCGCGGCGGGCCCGGCGGTGGCGGTTGGTCGGTGGCGGCGGAGCGGCGGGCGGTGGGGGGCGGCGGCTAGCAGCTGTGAGACGAGCGTCCCAGGCACATCGGCAATTAGTAGGAGAAAGAGACCGCAGTGGCCAGGCCCAGGCAAGCAAACAGCGCTTGGGGACAGGGTATCTGGTCCACACGCGGATGGCGGGATAACGAAGCGTCGTGCTTTGACTCTTCTTCTCTCGCTCTCTCTTCTCGCTCTCGTCTGGTTGCTCTCTTTTCTTATGGTCTCTTCCCCATTATCTCGTTCTCTCTCTGTACTCAGTTTGTTGTTTCTTCCTGCTGTTCTCCTCTTTTCGCTCTCTCTCTCTCTCTCATATTTCTCTCTCCTCTCTCTCATTTCTCTGTTGGTCTCCTCACTTTTTCTCTGTCTCTCTCTCTCTCTCTCTCTCTCCGCTCTCTCTTCCTCTCTCTCTCTCTCTCTCTCTCGTCTCTCTCTCTCTCTCTTCTCTGTCTCTCTCTCTCTCTCCCTCTCTCCTCCTCTCGTCATCTCTCCGCTTGCCTCCTCTCTCTTCTCTCTTCTCCCTCTCCCTCTCCCTCTTTTTCTGTCTTTTTCTCGCCTCTCTCGCTCTCTCTTTGGGCCCTCTATTTCGCCTCCATTGTCCTACCCACTCTGGCGTCTCCTCTCTGTTTTTTTTCTCCTCTTCTCTACTCATTCGTTGTCGTTCGCCATCTTTTTTCTGTCGCCTCTTCCGCCACTCTCTTCTAAAGCCTTTGTGTGTCGTGTGTGTGTGTGTGTGTGTGTGTGTGTGTGTTGTTGTGTGTGTGTGTGTGGTGTATTGTGTGTGTGTGTGTTTGTGGTGTGTGTGTGGGTTGTGTCTGGTCTCTTCCCTGTCTCTCTTCCTCCTTCTGCCTGTCACCGTGCGCCCGGTTACCCGGTAGTCAACGTTCCTGTAATGGATGGGAGTGTGAGTTCACCTCCACAAATCATGCCATTTCATGCGTCCATATTGGATACTGCTTTCTGGAAAGCTCCACCCGCCGTGTTGCCAAGGTTGGTGGGAAATGGGGCAGAGGTACCGCCGAACATTATTGGAATTTAGGAATTAATATCCTTTTTATTCTTCCCTGATCCACAAGCCCCTCTCAATTCCTCACTCTGTTATGCCAATTTGTGTTTTCGTTTTTCGGAAGGGGGTTTTTGCACTTGGATCAAGCCGTTGTTTTACTCGCCAACGTTCCCCTCCCTTCTCCTTCCCCTTCTCCCTCGCCTCTCTCCCCCCCTTCTCTCCCCTGTTCTGCCCATGCAAAGGTTTCTTGTCAGACAACCGCAGGCGCGAAGTGCTGTGGGAAAAGCCCCGACTGTCCTCCAGGACCCTTCCCCCACCTGGCTGGAAGTCGGCCCTGTCGAGGACCCCTCCTGGCTATCTGTGGCGGGTGTGCCCTCGAGGGAAGTGCGTGCCCGGCCCAAAAAAACGGGCCTGCGGACCGGGCACCGCCGCCAGAACGTGACCTCGTCGACCACGAAGGTCCGCGGCTCAAGGCTTCGTGCCAGACATACCACGTTGACCTGACTCGTTTTTGGTTCCCTCTTGTGTTTGCCGCGTGTCTCCATTAGCGTTTTTTTTTAAACCCAGTCTTCTGATGCACATGTTGCTCTCTCGCGATGGCCGGGGCTTTGAGTGTAACGTCCAGTGAAGCCAGTTGGGCGGGGGTCATTTGTCAGCGCGTTTACTCCTAATTACTTCCAGAGGATTGCGAGCTCTGCAACGTGCGCAAGCTAGCCGGGTTTCCATTCCACTTATTTTTTATGTGCATTCTTGAAGTATCTTTCATCTCAAAAAAAGGAAGCAGTAAAATACATCGTCGAAGGTCGATGTCATAGCGCGAACAGAGTCGCTAGCGTTTTAACTCACATAACGTGATCCAGCTTGTTGTCCGCTGACCGAAGAGTTTCCACATTATCCCACAACGTGCAAAAACACGGGCTTTATCTTAATATGGCTTTATCCATGGAAAAATACCATAAGATGGTCAACGGCGAATTGGTTGTTGGGTTTCCGTGTTCGGCAAAACCTCTACTTCGAATACATTTTTTCCACAGCCATGATGTAGCGATAGCGCCTCCGCAATGCAGACCAAAAGTAACGCTTCGTGTTGCCAGATAACAATCTCAAACCAGGTGAAGGAGACCACACCCGTCATTACCATCTCCTCTTCTTTATTGCTTTTTAACTTCGTTTCAAAAGTTCACTTAAAAAAATCCTTCCGACAATTAGATGGGAAATATGGCCGACTCCGGTCCTTATGGGATTCCAGTTGTGTTGACAGTTTGGCTTCCCGCCCACTGTTTCCCCGGTGCCGCTTGCATTTATTCAAAACCGGCTATCACTGCGTTTATGGGGGTGACAAATCGTTTAGTAACATTTCTGATTAACCAGTTGCAGAATTACAGCTCCTCACCAAAGAGCATCACTGGCCCTTCGTCGCACAGATTATAAACCTTAAATTATTGTCATCTTTTATTATTGTTTTCGCTTTTGTTAGTTTTCTTTTCCTCTCCTCGACCGGCTGTTTTATTCATTCCTGTCATATCCGAATTTACGTGCGTGTTTATTCCAAGGAGGCGTCGTTGAAGGACTCTCTATCCGAAAAAATTTAGAAAACCGGCTAGATCCTAACGAGGTTTGACAAGACAACGACGTCGTCTCTGGGCCCTACGGCCAAGGCCCTGGTGGTAAAACCGCCCGCGTCTGCTGGACTCTAATGGCTGCGGCTAGTTGACAAGTCGGGCTTTGCCGCTCTTCATTTAGATGAGGGCTCGTTGGAGGTATTATCCGGCCTATATTGGACGCATCTATTTCAACCATAATTGCATTTACTTTCCTTTCTTGCATGGTGGAGGCAAAATCACGGCCCGGTTGAAGGAACCTCAGACCTTTACGAACGAGAGGACGGCCGTTTCTCCACGCGAATGCTTTAACGACCCAGCCTTCACAGTGTATCGCACAATCACCACAGCAATAAATGGGCCCAGGCAGGATTTAATCCATTCGCATATTTATGGGGATTAGTGGGCTTAATTAATTGAAATGTGACATAATTGTGCATTTGCCCGTTGTCACATCCTCTCCCATTATTTCAATTGCATTTTGGTAGCCAACGTGAGATTGGTGCGAAAAAAAGAAAAACATTGAAAAACTTTCAGCTTATGTGTTTAAGCCTCGTTCTCTCCTGAAAGGTCCTCCCGAGTGGTTTGTTGCCATTTCAGAATGGCTCTCACGCTGGCTGGAATCGTATGTGAGGTACTGCTGCATCGTATTCAGGCAGAAAATAGCCAGTTGAAAGGCGAGGCGAAGGTGGGCCGACAGATAGAGGCATAGAAATGATTCCCAAAGCATGTGTTCTGTTGAGAGTGGGAGAGAGAGAGGGAGGGAGGATGAGAGAGACTCACAAAAAGTGGGAAGACTCAATACCTGAGACAGAGGTTCAGAGGGGGAGAAAGAGCGAAATCTCTCAGCTTCGTCTTCAGAAAATGACCGTGCGGGGCTTGACAGGCCAATTCAGGTGCCGTTCCAATATGGGCCTTCCAGGTTTCCCATCTTATGCCCTGCCCCTGGCTCTTGGCTGGTTGATACCGTCGCGGCCTTGTTCCATACTTTCTAGAGTGGTCTCTGTCTCTGCCTGCTCGATGATTGACTTGATGAAAAGAACAGCTTAATTGGACGGATGAATTTGTATTTTTGTTGTCGACTTGACGGAATACAATCCAATACCCTTTTTTTTTTTTGTTCCTCTGCCACGATTCGGACCCCTGGCGAAACTTTTCCAGATCTTTGTTTTCTGCGTGAACATGCGTGTTAGCCGTTTCCTCGGTGTTGTGCTTGGACAGATTCATTTGGTCGGTCTTTGAAGAAGAAACAGAATCAAATAGTCCTCTTTCGGACCGGGTGGCTCGCTACCACTAACCTGCCTCGCGTCCCCCGGGTCAGACTAATGTTGAAGCGTTACTTGCGTCAAAGTACATTCTTTTTGTTTGCAAGCTCGCAGACTCCCAACAGGGACCGAGATGGCTATAGTTTTATTCCTTAACTTTTTAAGATTTAGAAAGTCAGACAGTGATAATATAAATTATAATTTGTTTCCTGTTAAATGCGTGATTTGTCTTTCGAACAGGAGGGTCTGGAGATTTAGCTTTATTATAAATCAAAATACGGGGCCTTTGCTGTTTGAGTCTAATTTATGGCAATATCGATCAGCAATGGCTAGAGGATATGTTCCAGGTTGTTTGAATCTACAAGCTAGTTGAAATGTAACACATTGCTACTTTAATATCAGCTCTCCCTGATCCCAATTTTATAATAAATAGTCTTTCCATCCAGGGGTACTTGATAAGCAGCCCAATCTGCTTCTAATGGCACCGAATAATGAGTTAAATTATCCATTTATATGTTGAGCACAGTGGGTAGTTTGCACAGCAGGTTCATTCTGCGTATCCTTGTGTCTCATGTATTAAACACTTTAAAAACAACTTAAAAACAAAGTTGCGTTCGGAGGGGAAATTGCTACCTTTTTATGCAGTGGCTCTTTTGAACTTTTAACGAGTCTTGTTTTGTTATGGCAGTAATTACAAAAAATATTCAATATTTCAATATTTCAGCCAATTAATTAATTCTCAGCAAACTGTTCTTCATTCATGGCTACATGGAGTGAAAAAGCCGTTGGTGTCCAATTTCCCAACATGGCTTTGTGTTAGTATTGTCCATTTCATTCTCTATGAACTCCCTATGCCGTTCTGGTGGGAAGGGATACTTTCTAAGGAAAGCAGAAGAATGCTTTAGCTTCTTCTCTGGCAGATGACTTTCCTTGACAGGGAACTTAAATGAAGATCTACAGCAGCCCCACGATCCGCCATCAAAGGTGAGCCAACCTGTTGTATTGCTAAGCCAAAGTGCGAGGCAACTTCAATCAACCCATGAAGCACTCTGAAATTGAAAAGGAAGGCAATCCATTGCATGTGACATATTGTCTACACGACCACTTAAAAAGGTGGATATTCTGTGGAAAATCCTGGGAATTGCATGCAGCCCTACAAACAAACAAAAAACACCTCATTCCATTTCACCTGTTCTGATTATGTTTTGTTACTGACAATTATGTTAAAAGAAGTGAGGGGATGCACAAGAAAGCCAAGACATCCACGCCCTCTGGGTTTAGCGGATGGCAGATGGAGTTGGTTTATGTGGCCATGCGTTATACTGGCAGGCCATTGGAGGTGTCACCCTGACTTACAATCACAACACCCCTGATCAGGAATACATGGGTAAAGAAAAAAGACAGAACAAATAATCCATATTGCGAATAATTAGGTCTGCTAATTTCACAAAGATCTAAAATAATAAAAGATTAGATCGTTATCAATTAAAGGGGGATTAAGAACTCTCAAACCTCTTCAAATGAATATAAAACTGGCAATCAGCGCGTCCTCCCACGTCCTTTATCTATATTTGGACCTAGATCTTCTCAAGGATTAAACTAGCTGGTTCCCAGATGGTGTTATGAAAAGGCTCCAACCTTGACATATCTTCAACTAGCGTCCTACTCCCTGAGCATCATGTAAAACGATTTATGGTCAAGTGTTGTTCAAGGCGACCCTCTGCTCCCACTGAAGAACTGAGGACCGATTCTGTGTGCTGTTATAGTAACCCAAACCGCTACAAGCGCAGGCAACAATGCATGCCAAGATTCAAACACAAGGCAGAAGGCTCGCGCGTTTCAACTCTTTGATCGCACTCAAGGACATTTGTCCCCCTTGCAATATGGAGTACCTTTATCCCTCCACCTCTTCCCCACCTCTTCTCCTCTATCTCCACCCAGGTCCAAGGTTCACACGTGGGGGACTTTCTTCTTCTCTTTCCCGGAATAGTCCATTCGACGGTGGAACATCAATAAGTGTATATCAAAGCGGGGGGCGATGCAAGACTCGCCGCGCTATGGGATGGGTGGTGGCCTTGGGTCGTGATGCTGAATAATACCTCAGCAGGCCTCCAATGCGAACCTCTTGTTTGCCCGGGGTGACGATATCTACCTTGCTGACCTCGCTGGATACGCTGCTGAGGCACCATGGCCTGATGTAAAAATCTCACCGCCACCAGCCGTCCACCTGCATGAGATGATGGGCCCGGCTGGCCTTGCAGTTCATAGTCGTGTCAGCTTTGTATAGCATGTTGAAGAAAGTGTGGAGTGGATGTATTATGACCCATCATATTTTGAGTATTTTAGTAAAAAAGCTGCTTCTGAGAGAACGCACATCCCACCCTGTAAAAGTTACAACAAGCACATCAAGGGTATGCTTCATTCACTGTCCTGCCCCATGCTCCTCCCTACTAAGGTGTGTGCATCGTTCGTCAGGGTCAAGGGCCTTAACCCAGGCATTGGATTCATAATGACACACGCCGCCTGAAAAAGGTTGAAATCACTGAAGGGGGATCCAGCACCTGCAGTTCACCCCAGGGGCGGAGGAGATGGATTTATGGTGGACATGGATTTGATTGGCGGTCTTCAGGGTCGCTTTATCTTACCTTTTAATATTTGGTTTTGTTTTTTACCTTTTAGAGAGACTTTTTTCCAAGACAAGTGTTCAGAATTCTCTTACAGCGCTGCGCGACTTATGTCACCCGAGTTGTTTTTGTTTGTTTGGCTTATCACTGAGATGTCCGTGGTTCCCCCATGCGACAACTGTAGCCCTATCAACGAAAAAACTGCAACAGCGAGATATCCGCAATCAGACCAGGGAGTGACGCTGATTGATACAGAGTTTGCTATTTGTTGTCAGCAAGGCACCACTGTGTCCACTGAAGTCGAAAGTGTTCCCTGTCACTGCACACTGAGGCACATTTATCATCACAGTAATTAAGTACACGACGTACCTTCGCGACATTAGCAACTTTTCTTGAATTAGGCAATCCATCAAAGTTTGGCATGGACCAATGCACAATTAAGTACATCCAACGTATGACGTATATTCCTTAATTTAACCATGCATGTGAAGGTCCTCAAGGGACCACGATGGCAGGAAAGTGTCATGATATGTCATTATTCATGCTGGACTTTCAAGTACGAGTGAAGAGCAAGGACAATAGGCATGAAACATGCCTTGAGTTTCAGGTCAGCTTCGAGTGTAATATAATCATTTGTTAGTCTCACACATCAAGAATACCGTAAAGGACTGAAGACTATGGTATCTGTCGTTCTTTAACCAGATTCATTCAGTCAACATTTCAGGTCTTATTGATGTCATTTGTCCGTAAAGGTATTCCTCTACGCAGGAGCGGCTGGTGGTGATATTGAGTGGGGGGGCTAACAAATGCATCACGCCTAGGGCCAGTACCAGATAATAGTTCACGCTGCAGTAACAACAAATTCACATCCGACGTACAGTCCAGTGATACAGCACCAAGTATTAATGCTCTACAAAAAATTAGAGAAGTAGGCTACAAACATGTTCTGATGGCAAAAGTCTCTCTCTCTCTCTCTCTCTCTCTCTCTCTCTCTCTCTCTCTCTCTCTCTCTCTCTCTCTCTCTCTCTCTCTCTCTCTCTCTCTCTCTCTCTCTCCTGTCTCTCTCTCTCTCGTCGTCTCTCTCTCTCTCTTCTCTCTCTCTCTCTTCTCTCTCTCTCTCTCCTCTCTCTCTCTCTCTCTCTCTCTCTCTCTCTCTCTCTCTCTCTCTCTCTCTCTCTCTCTCTCTCTCACACACACACACACTACAAAACGTGTTCGCACTGTAACGACCGCCAACTGCACTGTTTTTATCACAAACATTATCAAGAAAGCATTATGTCCCGAACAAAAATCAGTAGGCCTATCAGGCTTCGAGTCACAACAAATAGAATGCAGGGAGACAGCAGGCAATGGAAAAATAAAAGCTAAAAGAAGGAGTGATTTTCCTCTTTATGGGCGCTTGGGCCTACCTTATTTGAAGAGAAAGCTCGCATCGACGGCCCTTTCTGAGACGCAAAACAGGTTAATCACCATGTCATTGAAGTCCGTGGATTTTTGGATGAGGGTCCCGCCTCCAATAGACAGCATTGGCCAGCGCGTTAGAGCTATCTTGTCCCATGGTACGTACTTCGGAGAAATGTTTTGATCCTCTTCAGTGTGCTGAAGCACCTCTCTGACTCTGCCGATGTCACAGGGGTTGTCATTGCTATTTGGGTTAATTTCAGTGTCTCCGAAAAAGTGCCCTGGAGATTGTTCTCGGTAAACATCCTCAAAAGTGACATCGCAGACGTCAGCCCCACAAACTCTGCGCTACTGTACATCACCACCAGCTCCCCGTGCAGTTTCTCTTTGCAGATCATCGGGAAATGTTCACATGCAATGTCCAGCTGCTTCTGGGGGAAACTGGTCTTAAACTGTGGAAACAGTTGGTGGTCTATCAGCTCAAATGACACTAAGTGTCGGGCCCTTCTGAAAAGCGGGCCTGGGACTTGCTACTATCATTATGTTCGCCGTCAGCATTGTTGCGAGGTTGCTACTGACACATGTTGTCAGAGGCTACTGTTGTCCTGCGCGGTCTCTTGCTTCGCAGCATCAGCTGTGGCTGCGATGTGGGTGGGATGGAGTCCGTGTTGCTTGGCTTTTTTGCCTTCAGGGCAGCTATATGGAGGGTGAAGAACATTTTGCCAAGGCCTGCCTGGTTTCAGAGAAGACGGTGGTACTCGCTTCGGAGAATGTTGTAAAGAATGTAACGTTGGTGAGGAGGCGAGTGGAAAAAAGATAAAAGAGAAAATGAAACTTTGCATCCCCCAGCATTGTGGCCAAGCCACTGGCTTGTTGGTGGATCGGACACGCATGCGGCTGTCCCATTCTTGCTCATTTTTTATCTTTTCAACATTGTCTGAAAGTGTTTTTTGATGTTCAAACAACAGGTGTAGTGAACTGTTTCGGGCTTTGAAGTAGTTCCATCGTGTTCTGTCCTGCCGCGGGGATCTCCTTCCGCACACTCCATCTAGAACTGCGTCGAAAGTTTCTTTTGGGGAGACGCTACTTGCAGAATGAACGTTACAAGAAGCTGTGAGATCTTTGCCAAAAATATTCTGAACCGTTGTGAGGAGGAGGCAGGCCTGTTGCATGACTAGATGATAGTGACGCGTGACACGTAGCAGTGCACAAGAATGGTCGTTCGGATAGGTTTGTTTTAGTCTAGCCTGCGAGAGCACTGTATGACATCGCTACACCGCCTCAATTACAGCCGCCCTGTCGTACGTTTGTGCGATCATTTGTGGTATATTTCAACAGTTAATTATGTGATGGCTGGAGATTCTCCTTTCAGGAGTGCTTCGTGCCCGCCGCAGTTCTGTCCTCCACGCGGAGAGAAACAGGAGAAACCTCTCCACACAACATCTCCACAGCCTCATGTCCAGTCAGGTACCCGAAACACAGTCACGCACTGGGTGACCAAAATTACCACATCTGTCGTGTTCATCGGCTTGCACAGCAACAAATGGTGCCTGTGATACTTCCTCAGCCAGTTTATGTTCATACACAGCTAACATGCAATCAAGCAACTCGTTTTGGCTCGTCCTTAGATGTGGTACTGGCAACCTGTGCGTTTGACAAGTGATCGGCTAACTGACTATCTAAAAAAAGAGAAACTGGTCAACGAGGTCCGAAAAACACGCCCCGCTGGAGTGAAGTTGCCGATTCATCTGAGCCCCTGAGAGCTAGCTCGTGTGCCCCACAGAACCTAATACAGTCCACAATCCGTGACAGCGAATGTCTGTTTTTCTTCACCTGCTCGTTGTGTCTCTGTACGGAGATGCGGTGGTGGCCGTCATCCAGCTGGCAGGCAATATTGACCTTTGCCCAACATGGAAAGCTTCACACAGTTTCCCATGTGAGCAAAGAACTGCATTCATGTTTTCTTGATATTTAACATGACACATGTTTTTATAATCCACAACCCTTTGTTGGGTCCATGCTGTGTTCTCCCTCCGAAACAACACGCAAGGGAAACAGAAAAGAGCGCTCCTAGCTACACTCGCCGTTAGCCAGTTCCTTCCTTTCGAACAACCAAGAGACGCCAAAAAGACCGATTTTGTCGGGTGTCTTTTTGTTTAATCTGGACATCCTTTGGCCGGTGTGCCCCGAGTCTTTTTATTTCATTTATTTCTTCTAAAGACATCAACGAAAAAGGATGCGTTAGGAGGTAGTCCACTTCGTTGACTACATTAGCGGTCGCCATTGTTGTCATCACTTTTTTTCTCCCGCCTATGGTCTGGGCTATATTAATTTAGCCCAAATGGTCTCTAAATCAAGGGGGTATGTCATGATACCTGTCAATCACGATTGGACGACACCGATTGGATCCTGATTTTCATAGGTGTGGGCTTAGAAAAGTCAGCCCATGCAGATCGTCTGGGCTGACTTTTCCAAGCCCACATAACGTTTTTGTGATTATTTGGTGCTGTTGCTTCCACAATCAACCAATTCTAAGTTTTAGTAATATTATATTTTAATATTTTCATTAAGTTAGAAAAGATAGGGAGGGCTTAGCCCCATTAGCCCATTGATACCAGCCGTCCCTGCCTCTACGTCTACATGGAAGTTCTGTTTCAGTTGAGCTTCTGTAGGGAAGATTTGAGAGTTGGAAAGCTGAATAGAGCCAAAGATTAAAACATCCCAAAAAAGAAACATACGGTTCCTGTGGCTGTCGCATGACTGTATAACCCCTGGAAAAAATGATTGTATCTAAATAAATGATACTTACGGTATACTATGATATATAATATGTAATAGAAGCAGACTCCATGCCTATTTTCAGAGAATGTATGGGGCGGCATTTGTGGCTCTCTAAAATATGTAAACAAGTATATGGAAAAGTGGTTCTAAAAGGGGTTCATTAAAAAATATTTTAAGCTATAATTAATGGTAGTGTGTCGTTTTCAGAAGGTCATTTGATATGCGTTTGGTGATTTTATTGACCTCCCCTACGGAAAATTACTTTTCCCCGCCGCGAAAAGAATTCCATGTTTGTGGCGAGTAGTAAATGAGAATCTTTTCTTGTTGCGCGCATGACAAGAGTGTCTTCCACAAAGCTAGGAAGACATATGACGCAAGCTACCGAGCTAGTCCCGCGTTTTAGGGGAGTGGCCTTCGCGTTAGGCCTGAAGAGAGGGGTTTGATTTTTTTTTTAGTTTGATACTCAAAATCGAGCTAATTCTGCCTGGTTTCGCCATATTGCCGACCCGAGCTGAAAAAATTACATCAAATTACATCAATTATTCAATAACTTCTGAAGTTGATTATGAATGCACATGGCTAGTGCAGTTCTTTATCTACTAATAAACTGCAGAGGAATTTTTCAAGGGAGAGACGCGTAGGCGTATTAAAAGAGTGTTAGAGAAAGAACACTGCTTTATATAATTTTTTCCTTTTGTGAAATGGATCAACATGTCACTTGGCTGCTACAAAATTGTGAAAAGCGGGCTCACTTGTCATCGTGTGACCCTGTTATTTAGCTTCCGTTCTCCACCTTCCACATGTCCTATCTTGTCCTTGGATCTTTCCCCTCGCTTCACAGATCCCGCCCCTTCCATCTGCAATCACTTTATCCCCCCATCAGTCCAGTCCCAATTATATACCACTTGCTTTGTTCTGTTGTCGGCACGATATTATTGTCTGTACCTTTGTCTGCCTCATTTCTAGTCGTCGTTCTCTGCCAGTTTGTTGGAATTGAGATTTTGAGTTTTCTTTTATTAAATTCAAATAATTGTATTAGGAATAACCCCTTGGATGAACCCCATTTCGTTTTCTAGGGGTCCTTGACAACAAAGTACAATAACAACATCTTAAGAACATATTTCTCAATAACAAAAAAAAGGACAACCAAAAAAAAGAAGAATACATCACATGCAAACATTACACATGCACACAAACAGACACATACACACATAAAGTATTAAAGCCCGGAGTTTTGTTAAATTCCCGAGTTCTCGTCCACATTTGGGCCTGTATGCCTTTTGTTGCTGCTGCCCTGTTCGCTGGGTGTTGTGTGTCAATATGCATTAAGCAGAATCACCTCCTCTTTTGTGTCGCAGTCATTACATTGCAAAGTGGTTTGATCTCAATTGCGAAAAGCTTTTGTTTCCTCTCCTCTGTTGTACCCATGTTTTGAGTGTACTGTTATCGGTAATCAGCTTAAATGTCCTCCTGAATAAGGCAAGGAGGCTGAGCTGAGTGCTGTAATCAAGTTTAGTGCTCAGATCTGTCGTGTCGTCGTTCTGATGAAGGGACGTCCAGTCGGGGTCCCTGTCCGCCACATCTCGCCTCGCCAGTAAGATATGAAGCTGCTGCAGCATGCTGTGTAGTGCCATTATATCTGATGAGCAGATCTCTGTAGACGCACACAGAAGATATGCAGTTCGTAACATTAGGAGCTGTATTTTGTCCGGTTTTCAGGGGGACAAAATGTATTGTCTGCTTTCCTCTTTCGGTTTCAGCAACCTTTAAAAAATTGCCATTAATCTCAACAAATGCAATTCTTATTTATAATTTATTATATATGATTTTTAGTATATCTATATGAGATACACCAGAGATAGCAGAGTGTTCTGTTTAGAAAGTGTATTAAATGCTACATCGATTTGTTACTAGGGAGTGAGCAGCAGATATCTTGTGAAATGTGGTGTCTAGAGACTGAACATGGACATATGAATTATACACAACAATATGGCATGTGGTGGGTAATTAATTAGCTAATGTGGCAGATTCTGTAGCGGTTATATAAAGTTTCTCTTCCGCAAAAGACCCTGTGGTTATTTCCCTTATTTCTCAAGACATCTGCTTGTTGGGTCAGCTTGATATTAGCATCAAGTGTCGTTGTTATGCTGTTAATGTTATACTAATTGATGTCACCTACCTGTAAAGTAAGTGACATCGGAGCCTGGGGAGACTATTACTGATGGATTGTTTTGTTATTGTTTTCATAGCCTTTTTCCCTCTCAGTAATCAAGCAACGGTGTTGGTTTAGTATGCGCTGCTGCGCTGTGCGACATCGCAAACGCTCAATGCGTTTCTATCTCTGATAAGGCATGGATTAAAAGTAATGTATGGAAAAGTATGCAAGTCTGAGCGAAAGACCCTCCCCTTCTATAGGGAAGGTTCCTTGAATGTGCTGAAAGGGCTCTAATTGTCATTCCTCTCTTAAAAAGTAATACAAAGATTAGAGTGACGGAGCTGTAGGCGAAACGTGGGGGCGCAGCTGGGTGTGGGAACACTCTTCCCTCAGCACAGGACCCATTTTTCAATAAAGTTTTCAAAGAAACACCAATAACGTGAAACACAAACTCTGCAATTCCTTTTTCCCATATTATAATTCTTTTTACACGTCCGGGAAGTATCACGCGGCTGGCGTCTTGCTTGCCCCGTTCACCTCCTCTTTGGGAGCAATGCTTAAAAAAAAGTGATGGCCAGCCACCCTTACGTGCACAGGCATGACAGCGGAGGTGACGGAGCCGGGTGCATGCAAGCCTGGTTACTAGTGCGCAGTGACGCGTGGCACGTGCGTTGTCCGTGTCAATTCACAAAACGAATCCCCCCCACGCGGTGGAGATAGGTTGACTCTCTCGCCGGTCCTACTGTGCGCGCGACTTTTCCCATTCAGCTCACCTACATCCTGTATGGGTTGGAGTGAGCGTTTGAAAACAGACTCTAATCCGTCATTACGTTCAACACATTTCCGCTTAAAGTCGGACCTGTGGCCAAAAAAGACAGATAGACTAACTCACGCACACCACTGTGAAATGGTGACATGGCATCTTGGAGTTCAGACAACGATATGCAAAGCATCAACAAGTTACAGTATAGTTTAACAGTTGTTGCGCTGCGTAGTAAACCGGCTCAGCTAATAGAGTGCTGCTCGACTGTATCTGCTCAGAGACATATAGATAGCGATGTCGGTTTGTTCTCGCGAAATCCAGTATGAGCGCCCGCTAAGAGCAGTGCAAACGCGCAGACCTTTGCAGACACCACGGCTTTGAATGGATTCTTACCGCCTTACTCCAATTGGTAAATGGCCATCTCCTACTACATAAAAATTATATTGCAATTATGCACTCAGGACTCTGTTGTTCAAACGCCTTCCCCCCCGCTGGTGAACTCAACAGGCGAGTGAGGGTGTTCGTTTAACTGCCGGCACGCTATCCATCTCATCCATGACCGAGACTGGCACATCTGCAGCAAGCAGCAGGGGGGAGGGAGGAGGGCGCGTGCTTCTGCAGGAGGACCGACCAGCTTAGCACACATAAAGCGCAAGCACGCGCTAAAATTGTCATAAATATCCTCTCCTAGCACACACGCCTTCATAACTAAACCGCCCAGCCCGCTGTGTGGTTGCTTCTCCCGGACTCGTCGAGCCCGAGCCCAAGCGAGCGAGTCGGTCCTACTGCGGTCGGGGTGTTACATCAGCGTACGCGAGCCCAGAGTGCCCTCTAGTCACAGTCCCGTGCTGGTGTGTTGTCAAAGTACGTTCCTTTTTGTTTCTTCGGTTGCAGTCAGTGGGAAACACGTAATTGGTTTGCGGTTTGCATTAGATGTTGCCTCCAGTAAGGAGTGTGAAGGTTTTCCCTGTGTTCCATACACACCACTTCAGGCACCAGCTGACCATGTCTCTTGTATTGATATTTAATAATTGCACTTTATTCACGAAATGCTCGGAACAGTAACATGCAGAGGCGGATTCGGGCGCAATGATAACTGCACAATAAACTCCCCCCAACACAAAACTAAAGCTATTATAGGTCTTTAGGCCCTTTGCTCTCACTCTGTGTGTGCGGTCGAAACCCTGCCGTATAATGGAGAGGAGGATGGGAGGGAGGAGAGGGGAGGGAGGCAGTGGATGGATGAAATGGATGGCCGAGGTAGGTGGGGGAGAGTGTTGTGGAGAGGTCGGTCTGCTCTACTCTGGAAGTCTTGTTCTATTTGTAAACTATCTGTGGGCCGAAGGATTGCCATCCACCTCAGAGCGCTGCTACTCCTGTCTCGGCTGATGAAAGAAAGCCTGTATCTGTACTATTGGCCCGCGGTAGTGTCCACGCGCGGAGAAAGAGCTCCGCTGCACACACGCCAGTTGCTTTGATGGCTGCAGAGAGCAGGGGGCTCTCTTTTACAACTTACGCTGGAATGCCGAAGATAGTCTCTGTGGTGGATGCTCCCTTGCACTCCCTTTCTCTCTCTCTCTCTCGCTCGTCTCTGCCTCCATGAAAGGCGCTATCAATGCGTTCGGGCAGGCTGTGTTAGCATCTCCCACTTGCCTTCTCTTCCCTCTGTCTCTGTCTCTCTCTCTCTCTCATCTTCTCTCTCTCTCTCTCTCTCTTCTCTTCCTCTCCTCTCTCTCTCTTCTCTCATTTCTCTCTTTCCTCTACCTCTCCCGTCCTTCCTCTCTCTCCTCTACGTCTCTCCGGCGTCACCTTGTCTGCGATGTACAAAAGAGACAAATTGACATACACAGAAATACATAGCCGCACTGACGTCTGTTCTTGGGGCCACGGGTAGTGTTGATGGCGGAGCAGTGGCAGAGTTCAGGCGCATGAAGTCAGTTAATGTAAGTATACGAAGTGTATGCGTCCAGGACAGTACATTGCCATACAGAACCGCGTCTGCTACAGCGACACTGAGTAATTACAACGGTTCATGTCGTACACTAGTGGGCCCACCACCCCTGGGAATAGAGGCAGTGTTTTTGGACTGGCTACGGGCGTTTATGTTTTGAGCATCGTTGATGACATCCGCCGTTCTGCAGAAATTGAGCCATCACTTGGT
>OLKM01005435.1:0-17174 GCA_900291075.1 Melanogrammus aeglefinus | reverse complement strand
GAGGCTAATACAGGTTAGTAAACATAGTCAGATTGTGAAACTTTTTTCTGTTTTGTGAAAATGCAATACAGGCACATTTTAATGCTTTTTAGGGCGCGACTTGCATTAAGAACTGATTCCTGATTGAACCACTACACCTAGACTCTTCAAAATCTGGACTGGCATTATCACATGGAGGCCTATACATTAGTAAAAGATAGTTTCAGATTTGTGAAACCTTACCCTATTTTGTGAAAATGCAATACAAGGCTCATTTTAATGGCTTTTAGGGGGCCTGGACCCTTCATTAGAACTGATCCTGATTGAAACCTACTACACCTAGCTCTTCAAATCTGGACTAAAATGATCACAGTGAGGCTATCATTATGTAAAGACATAGTTTCAGATTGTGAAACTTTTTTCTATTTTGTGAAAATGCATACAGGCACATTTTAATGCTTTAGGGGTCCCGACCGCATTAGAACTGAATCCTGGATTGAAAACCACTACCTAGACTCTTCAAATCTGGACTGCATTATCACAGTGAGGCTATTACAATTATGTAAAACATAGTTTCAATTGGTGAAACTTTTTAATTTGAGGTTAATTAACGTCAAAATGTTGTAACTGCTTAACCATTTAATTATTATTTTTAAATGGCTAATTGTTAAATGGCTAAATAGTGTTCTGAAATATATTTTATGAATGCAGACTTAAATGAGTGGCTGGTCAATGGCATATGTTTAGTCACGTAGTGGTTCCCTGTGGATAATAAAAGCCGGCGGTGCTGAGAGAGGATGGAAAAATGACAAAATATGTGAAAGCTAACTCTCCTGAACATTGACATCAGGTGCACACGGTATGTTTGTTTATTTTTTTTAGATTGTAGCAATATATTTTTGTATTTTGTGTACTTTGGTATTTCTGTTGTGTATTTATTTCCGTTTTTTCACAGTGACTTGCTTGGAACCAATTAAGGAAAGAAAAAAACGTCAACGAACATCAGTGAAGCGTCGTTCATATTGTCATATACGTTTGGAGCAGTTATTACCTACGCCTTACCAACTATAAGTGTCTTTCTACCTGTAACACTGGCGTTCAGATTTGAAGAGTTAGTGTAGTGGTTTTTCATCAGGATCAGTTCTAATGAAGTCGGACCCCTAAAAAGCATTAAAATGAGCCTGTTTGCATTTTCAAAAATAGAAAAAAGGTTCACAAATCTGAACCTATTGTTTCCATATTAATAGCCTGCCTGTGATAAATTTTTTTAGTCCAGATTTGAAGAGTCTAGTGTAGTGTTTTCCAATAAGAGATCAGTTTCTAATTGCAGTCTTGGCCCCTAAAAAGCATTAAAATGTGCCTTATATTGCATTTATAGGGTAAAGGTTTCACAAATCTGAAAACCCTATGTTTTACATAATGTATAGCCTCACTGTGATATATTTAGTCCAGATTTAGAAGAGTTAGTGTAGGGTTTCACATCGGACGATTGAAAGATTATCACGACCGTTAAGTGGACCAGCAATTGCCCGAATCGGACGCTGCGAAATCGGATGCCAACTCAGCGTCGTGGGTTCTATCAGAGAAAGGACTTTGGTTAACGCAGTTTCTCTTCATGCATCCCGGCATATTAACCACACACTGTGATAACTAATCGAGACAAAATTTGGTCTATATCGGTGTTATGAATCTATAAACTATCTCTGTAAAAAAAAAACTTTAAAAAGCTCCCAGAACCCCCGTTACACAGAAAAAAAACAACAGAACTGCAAGCGATCGGTCCCCCAGTTAGCTAATATACGTATATTGATTCATCATATAGCTCTATTGTGCAAGGCAATTTTTATGGGTATAAGCCCGTCTTTACACAGTTTGTCTGAAAGGGCTTTACATGGCATCGTAACAACATCCTCTGTCCATTAGACCCTCACACATCGCACTGGAGAAAAACTCATGGAAAACCCTTTAACAGCAAATCAAGCAACAAAGGAGGGATCGCTCACCGAGGACGGGCAATAGATTTTTTGTTTTAGCAATAACAGTTATAACACAGAAATGTTGATACATGGAAATGTTAAAAGAACTGATGAAGGCAACTTTCTGGTGGAGGACAAAGGCAGGGAGAGCTGGCCAGCCTTAATGGGAGGACAGTGGTTGGCAGAACTAGTTAGATGGAAAGGGATTACATTGGAATTATTTTTTTGTTGTAGACAATTCTCCATCTCTCGCTACTTTTCTCATATTTTTAAAGGTTTCCGCAAAGACAGTAATTTAAAAGCGACAATGGGAAACTGGCAGTGAAACGGGAAGTTTTGTGGCACTGGAGAGGTCCTTGCCTGCAAGTGAGCAAAACTTCCAGCCAGATGATTTTGACAGAAACCGCGACAAATTGTTCGGCTGAGACATGGAGTCAAACCAATCTGGTGTTTCATTTCCATCTCATTTACAAAAGGTATGTGTGCATTTTGTGCCTAATGAATTCATTTAATTTCTATGATTCATATGTCATGTAAGCATTCCATAGCTACTTAATGCCACACTTTCTTTAATTTTTTCTGGTCTGGCATGTTTAGCGAAATAAAGTACAGTACACTTCTGCGATGGGAAAAACTTAAAAAAAAATGTTGTAATCATGTTTCTTACATTTTAGCAAGTAACGCTGCAAGGACACCCAAAAGCTTCAGGAAAGCTAGAAGAAATCCTGCCATGGATTGCTCAGCATCTCCATGAGGCGACACCTCATTCTAATGTTGTGAGCTACTTGACTGTTAATATTCCAAACACAGAACATCAAGGGCCCCGGTCATATTAAACCTGTAATCAAATTCTGCCCTCCTGCCACTCATTTAGAACACACTGAAATACACATGAGTACACATACTGTATATAGTCCCTGTAACTAAGAGGCTCGGGTCTCAGGGTGAAAACAGTGGGAACTGAGAAATTAACAATGTGGGCCCCAGCTTCACAATGAGTATTGAGTTATAAATATCAACAATATATTTCATCCTCTTTCCACTAGGGCCACAGTTATGGCTTTGCTGCTTCCTCCCACTGTTCTGAAGCCAGACTTAGTGAAAACTCTGGCATAGAGTGGAGAGTCCTGGACGCAAGAAGAAGAAATAGCAAGGTCGCGGGAGCTACGTGCGAAGAAAATGTGCACACTCTCTTGAGGATCTGAGGGAGAAACCTCATAATGAAGAGCTGAAAGACAGCTTGAATGCTACTCAGGTAAAATGGAAATATAGATTTGAATATTTTGTTATAGTCTGTGTTAAACTCCTCTTCCTTTTATTTAAAGGGTCTTACTAATTAATGTAATGCTTACTGAAATTTCAGATCTTCAGGTGACCTCTAGGCGAAGAAAGGGCACATGAGTACACCAGAAAGGCAGAGGAGTTTGCCCTGACGCTAACACCTTCATTCCGAAGGCATATAGTTTTCCTGAGCGAGTCTCTAACATCTTCCTCTCCACATCACCATACATTGCATACGGTTATTCTCCATGTTGGCTTGATTGTTAACTATATTGTGAGGGACCGAGCTGGTAGGGAAATTCCTGAAAATGGGTGTTCTATCCCCAAAAAAAGTAAATTGAAAATATTTTTCAAAAACATATAACAACCAATACAAACAACGCATACAAGAAATCAGAATGACTGTACACAGGGTAACTAAATGTGAGCACTTACAAATATAACTTAGTTATTGCCAAAATATGTTAAATAAAGTGTGTACATTGTATAAAACAAGACTAAGTGTGTGGGTATTTATTCATATGTGCTCAAAAATGTAAATATAATCTAAACAAGACAGTAAAATTTACTCAATCACACACTGTTTCTTGATACATTTGAGCTTTCAGATATGATTGATTGATTGGAGATTGAAGAAACATACTCGACACAAATGCTGGCCAAAGGGATAAAAACACAAAAAAGCTGACAGCTAATTTCATTGTGGTCCTTTAGTGTGTGAGGTGGTGTGTGTCCGTTGCGTGTCTGTGAGTGCATAGCATGAATGTTATGAGGGGAATGTGTGGGGAGAATGCTAGTTTCTGTTATTTTGTTTTTTTCTGAATGGATAGGTGGGTTCAAATTACTACTTTATTTTTTCAAAGGTGGGCTGAGCTTCCGTGATGCAACTGGCTCAACAAAATGATGTTGAGATGCTAGACGAAGGTGCACAAAGACCAGCAAAAATATGGGGAGTGGTGACACTGATTTTGGATGCATGGCTATTAAAAAGCATGTGCACTCAATCCACAAACTCAAAAATGTCTGGTTTGTGGATTTGGGGGATGGGTTTAAACGAGACGATTGTTGGCCTCTGAGGCTCTCGGTTATTATGGTGGTAGGCATTCTAGGGCACTGGAAAGCTCAGTTGGCTACTATTTTACCAAGACTCTCTCATCAGAAACACAAAAGGTCTTTGGTTGTTCCATGCCATAGAGGAAACTTCATGCTCATGGTTTGCGAGTGATCTGCGTGACGATGGAACGGGCATGCAACCAACCTCAGCATGTGCAACCAACTCGGTGTGGACCTTAAGCAAACCTCTGAGCCCCTGAAGAACCTTTTTCCCCCATCCGTGACTGGTGAGAGAGTGTTGTTACAATGGATGCCTGTCACATGCTGAACTGGCCACGTTATCATGCTACAGGTAGGCACGTAACATGCATAGATAGGCAGGCAGGCAGGCAAGGCTATCTATCTATCTGTCTGTCTGTTCTGTCCTGTCTGTCTCGTCTGTCTGTCTGTCTGTCTGTCGTGTCCGTGTCGTCCGTCGTGCGTCGTCCCGTCCTCGCTCCGTCCCTCCCTCCCTCCCCCATCTCCTCCCTCCTCCCTCCCTCCTCCTCTCTCTTCTCCTGTCACCTTGGTCACATTGATGGATTGCTGGCAAAATCAATTTACCTCTTTACAAAATTCCTAGGTGCTTCCTCAAGGTGTCTTTGTCTCAATACAATTAGGGAAATAAAACATTTTCTTTTGAAGGTACTTGTCTGTCATCGGGTTTGTGATCAACATTGACACCCTCATGCTCATGATTCCTGAGCTGCTCCAAGTCCAGCGGTATGTCTGCACCTAACGGTTCAGCCAAGATCACTTGGAGCTTCTCTTTAATTCGATCAGAGCATCAGGTAAAGTTCACATTTTTAAGCCTTTAAAAAACAATCAGAAAATATCTTTGTGTAATTGTAGTGTGTGTGTGTGTGTTGTTGTTTTTTTCCTTTAGGGGCCTGGAACAACAATCCCTCTGCCGGCCAGTTCCAGGGCATCTTCCGGCGTCTGATGGTCCGGTGTGGTGTCTCACCAAGTGGGCTAGGCAACGTGGCAGCACAGGATGACAGTGTCACTGTCTGCTATCGAGATGTCGTCCGCTGAAACTGCCGAAGAACTCCCTCTCCCGTTCGTTAACTTTGCAGCCCTTGTGTGTGACCACAGCTACCTGCCCACGCGCTTTGGTGGGCTTGTAGACAATGCTCTAGTCTACATTGCAGGGTTCGGTTGTTCGGCAGGTTCTAAAAAGGCTCTCTTGCCATGTGTGCCGTGCCAGCCTGGTGGCAGATGCCGTACCCTCTTCACATGATGAAAGCTACCACCTACTTGTGCTCAAAAATAATGGCGGGCTCATGATTCCCTCAGAGGGCACAGTCAAAGTAGTGAGGGCAGCAGAGCGGGTGATTCGCCAGGTGGTCCACTCAGAGCAAGCTCCCAAGGTGTCAGTGGTCATGCATGTGGTCCGTGAGGAGATTGGTACGGATGATGTATTTTTGCTCGGGGAACACACTGAAGACACACAATTTGGCATTGACAACCACCATTCTGACCTACTGAAACTAGTGGTGTCTGTGTTCCTCAAAATTAGGCTGCACCACATTGCAAAACTTACATCACTCGAATACCAGAGTGGCAGCACAAGAAAGAAACTGTGCAAAACAGTTCTCTTTCAGGGGTTTTAGCTCCAATTCATGACAGGTTGTAAATACTCATATAAATAGTTTGTTTGGAGGGTGTGTTACTGTAAATGTTCTTGTTCTTTCCTTGAATATTTTCAAGTTTTACTACTTAACCCTCTGATAATTCAAAGTGCCTGTTTAGTTTGAATATTTGGAATCAAATCACTTTATTCATAGAGATGATAAAACTGATCAGAGGGTGGTGGGAGTTTAGGAGCTGGACAGCCAACGAGAACAAAGTTTTCCTCTGTGTCCTGCAGTATGCAACAAAGTCTGCATTCCTCAGGGGAAGCCACTCAAAAAATGGAAACAGAACGTGAATGAGTCCTGTAAGCTCCCTGCAAGCGTTCTGACGGTCTGCTTTTTCACAAAAGGGTAGACAGCAGATCCTATGTTCTTCATAATAATAATAATGAGATAGTGATGTAAATTATAATAATAACAATATAATATTATTAAATATAACAATAATTATTAATGATTGGTGATAATAATAATTAATAATATAAGATTGGCATAACATGATAGAATAACATATAATAAAAAATAACAGTAAGAATTTAATATAGAATAATGATGATAATAATAATAATAATAATAACAACAAAAATAATTATAATAAGAAGAAGAAGAAGAAGACAAAGAAGAAGATTGTAAGGGATCTCTGATATTTAAGTTTCCTGTTTTTCAGCAACATGTTGTTTTATTATTATCTTAACATTTTGTAGGTCAGTTGGTGGTGGTTTTCTGTTTGTTTTGGATTGCAATGTACTTCGACTCCACCTGCTACTTCTGCCTTTTCTTGGTTTGCTGATATCCCCTGGTTTGTATACACACTGTTACTATGTTGTGTTGATTGGTTTGTGGCTAACTTAAGCTCAGCGTGCCCATTCAGTCTCTGTGCGGTCGGGATCGTGCTGTAATGATACCTGTGCCTTGCTGGAAATAAACTTCTGTGAAAGTTCTGAAACCAAAGCCTTCCTGTCTGCGATTGGATCCTTTTTCTACTGAAAGCCTAACACGGTACGATCCGACCAGTATGGATCCAGCAGAACTTAAGCCAGGTGGAACGGTCCTGGAAAACAACATGGCACCCTCTGGGGAGACAACACAGCAGCAACTGGACGAGATTGGGAGAACAGTGACGGCCGTTCTCAAATGGGCTCACTGAGCTCGCAGCCCAGGTTCAACACAACTCCAAGTCCCAAGGGCTCCTTCCAGCCAGCACAGCTTCCCTGGACCCCGTCGTACCACGGCCCCCCTTCAGTCTCAGAGCCCCGTCTGCCCCTCCCGAACACTATTCAGGTACACCTGTCGTCTCTCCTAGCCAATGCGAGCTTAATCTCAACTACATACCGTCAGCTTCCCTACCGACCAAGCAAGAGTGGCGTATGTACATTGTCCGCACAGTGGTCCGCCGACTCAAGACTAGAGAGTGGGGCACCGCTGTCTGGTCAGCCAGGGAGACTTCCTGCAACCTCTCTTCTCCACCTTCTCTGAAGAGATGAAAAGAATGGTTTGATCGATCCAAACACGGCAAGAGAGGCGGCACGGGGAATGGCTGCTTTTCGCCGAGGAAATCGCTGCTGTTTCGGACTATGCATCAGATTTCCCGGACTCTGCTTTCTCTAGTGGATGGAATACAGACGCTCTGTTCGACGTTTTTTTCTCAATGGTCTCTCAGAGACCATAAAGGATGAAGTGACCTACACCAGGAACCCGCCAGCTTCGATGCTCTGGTCGACCTGGCCATCCGCGTGGACTCCGGCTGCAGCAGCAGCCGCCGCAAGTGGAAGATCTTCTAAGAAGCCTGGTGGAGCAGCTCCTCATCCGGCCTGGCCGCCCTGCATCCACTCTCATCACACCTCCAGAGCCAATGCAGATTAACCCGCTATCACCTCACAGCAACAGAGAAGCAGCGGAGATTCGATGGCAATATTTGTGCCTATATGTGGTCAGTTTGGCCACTTCTCCGACTCTTGTCCATTCAAAAGGAGGTGCTCATCAGTGAAAACGAGGAGTACTGGTGAGCTCTACCGCTTTTCAAATCCTCCTCGGTCCTGTTCCAGCTACAATAGAGTGGGCTGGTCAGCAGCAAACCACTCACCGTTCTCATTGACTCAGGGGCTCTGATGAAGAATTCATGTGACACTAGACTAAGCCTTCAATTGGGGACATGCAGATTCTCCTTTAGATCACCCCTAGTGGCCAATGCCTTGAAACGGTAGGGAGACTGCTGATATAACCATGGGTCTGCTCCTGTGTCTCTCTAGTTTCTGGCAACCTCGTGAACAGATCCAGCTCCACATTATTGATCCCCTCACGCTCCTTAGTCTTGCGTCCTGTCGCCTTGGTTAAGGAAACAATACACCCTCCACTATTGACTGGGTCAGCAACAAGGTTTCTGGGCTGGAGTCCTCTGTGTTGTCAACTCTGCTTGCCAAGCTCATGTCCCCGTCCTGCCGTGGTTGTTCTCCTGGTGAAATTTCCTGATTTTGTCGCCATTCCCTCTGAGTACATGGACCTCAAGACCGTGTTAGTAAGTCCGCGCAGATTGCCCTTCCCCTCATCGCCCCTATGATTGTGGTATCAACCTCCGCCGGGTAAGACACCACCCAGGGGTCACTCTATTCCCTCTCGCGACCGTGAAATATGGGTCCATGAGAAGGTATATTTCAGGAGGTCATTGACTAACGGCATAATCCGCCCCTTCTCCTCCCTGCGGGGGCAGGATTTCTTTTTGTTGCTAAGAAGGATGGCTCCCTTTGTCCCTGTATTGATTATCGTGGTCTCAATTGACATTAACTGTCAAGGACCGGTTACCTCTCTTCCCTCATGTCCGTCCGCATTCGAGCTACTCCATGGTCAACCATATTCTCCAAACTGGACCTCCGGAGTGCTTACCAACCTGGTTCGGATTCCGTGAGGGGATGAATGGAAGACGGCGTTCAATACCCAACCGGTCATTTATGAGTACCTCGTCATGCCTTTTGGCCTCACCAATGCCCGCGGCTGTTTCCAGGCACTAGTTAATGACATCCCAGAGACATGTTATAAGTTTGTTTTTTGTCTATTTAGATGACATTCTGATTTTTTCTCGCTCCCCTACTGACCATGTTCGTCATGTCGCCAGGTTTCTCCAGCGCCTCCTGGAGAATCAACTCTATGTTAAGGCAGAGAAATTTGAGTTCCACCGGCAGCTCTGTTCCCTTCCTGGGGTTTGTGTTTATCTCTGCCGGGGCCATTGAGATGGACAAACAGAAGGTGAGAGCAAGTCATTGATCTGGCCCCAACCGACAACGCCTCGCGTGAAGATTCAACGCTTTCTGGGATTTGCTAATTTCTATCGCGGTTTATCAAGAAACTAACAGCGGGTTGGCTGCCCCTCTCACTGCCCCTTACCTCGACTTCAGTTCAGTTTTGCCTGGTCACCTGCTGCGGAGAGAGCCTTTCAAGATCTCAAGGCGGTCTTACCTCTGCCCATCCTGACACAGCCTGACCCACCCCCGCCAGTTCATCGTGGAAGTGGAGCGGTCAGATGTGGGTGTTGGAGCACCTTCTTTGCTCCAGCATTCAGCAGGGAGATGGAAGGTACACCCTTTGTGCCTTTTTCTCCCTCACCGACTCACTCCATCGGAGCACAACTATGATCTTGGCAATCGAGAATTTGTAGCTTTAATTGGCTCTAGAGGAGTGGCGCCATTGCTAGAGGGTCTAGTGTTCCTTTTCTGGTTTGGACTGATCATAAGAACTCATTGGAATACATTCGCACAGCAAAAAACGTCTGAATTCCCGCCAAGCCCGCTGGTGCTTTTAATTTCCCGATTCAACTTTCACCCTATCTTTCCGTCCGCGGATCAAAGAATGGCAAACAGATGCCCTCTCCCGCATCTTCCTGCCTCAAGCAGCCCAGAGGGAACCGAGGAATATCCCTCCTGGTCACCGTATTGTTGGGCGGTGGCCAGTCAGTGGGACATAGAGTTCTGTGGGCGCTCCGCCCAACCGGACAATGCGCGCTCCAGTCAGTGCCCTGTCAACCGCCCTGTTTTGTCCCTGTTCCTCTCCGTTCCCAGGTTTGCAGTGGGGTCTTCTTCCCGGCTCGCCTGCCATCCCGGAGCTAGGCGCACCCAAGCCTTCATCCGCCGGAGATTTTGGTGGCCTACCATTGGAGGTGATGTTCGTGCCTTGTCCTCAGCCTGTTCTGTCGTGCACGCAACACACCCTTCCGGCCTGTTTGCAGCGCCCTTACCCATCCCCAGGAGAGACCGTGGTCTCACATTGCTCTGGATTTCGTTACTGGCCTCCACCGTCTGATGGTAACACCACTATTCTCACAGTTGTTGATCGATTCTCCAAATCACGTACAATCTTGTTCCTTTACCAAGATCCCTCTGCCAAGAGGACTGCAAGCTTAGGTCATGCTGCATGTGTTCAAGTACATGGATTGCTGGGATGTGGTTTCCGACAGAGGGCACAGTTCACGTCTCACTTCTGGAAGGCCTTCTGCACTCTCATTGGCTCTTCTGTCCAGTTTGTCCCTCAGGGTAACGCATCCTCAAAGGCAAGTGGCCAGACGGAGTGGCAAACAACAGCTTGAGACAACTTTGCGTTGCATGGCAGCTGAGAGACCGTCCTCCTGGAGCTCCCAGCTACCTTGGATTGAGTATTCAAATAATTCCCTCTCATCTGCCTCCTCAGGCCTCTCCTCCTTTTTGAATGCTGTCTCGGCTATCAGCCCCCCCCTAATTCCCTGCTCAGGAGGTAGAGGTCAGCGTGCCTTCAGCACCAGCCTTCGTCCGCCGTTGCCGAGACATGGAGAAAGCACACGGACAGCTGTGCAGCGTGCCTCGGTCAGGAATGAAGAGTCAGGCAGACCGCGTTCGCTCTAAGGCTCCTCCTATCGTGTGGGACAGCGTGTCTGGCTGTCGACCGCGGGACATTCCACTCAGGGTGGAGTCTCGGAAACTCGCACCCCTTCATTGTCCTTACCCACATGAGAGAATAATTGGCGCCGCTGCTGTCGCCTAAAGCTCCCCCAACCTCCGCCGCATCCATCCCACTTCCACGTTTCCAGGGTTAAGCCTTTGTCTTGAACCAGCTCTGCCCCGCCCCAAGCCCCTCCCCACCACGAATCATTGATGGCTCAGAGACCTTCACTGTTCACAAGCTTCTTAGATGTTCGTCGCGGTGCCGCGGTCTCCAGTTCCTAGTGGACTGGGAAGGGCTACGGTCTAGATGAGAGATGCTGGTCCAGGTCGTGAACATTCTTGACCGTTTCGCTCGTTAAAGACTTTCTAGAGAAACATCAAGTTCCTCCAGTTATACGCCAGGAGGCATCCGTAGGAGGGGGGGTACTGTAAGGGATCCTGATATTTAAGTTCCTGTTTTTTCAGCAACATGTGTTTTTTTATTTTTATTTACATTTTGTAGGTCAGTTGTGTGGCGTTTTCTGTTTTGTTTTGGATTGCAATGTACTTTCGACTCCACCCTGCTTACTTCCTGCTTTTTCTTTAGTTTGCTGATATCCCCTGAGTTTGTGAACACCACCTGTTTACTAATGGTGTGTTGATTGGTTTGTGGCTACTTAAGCTCAGCGTGCCCATTCAGTCTCTGTCGGATCGTGCCTGTATGATACCCGTGCCTTGCTGGAAATAAACTCTGTGAAAGTTCTTGAAACCAAGCCTTCTGTCTGCGATTGGATCCTTTTCTACTGAAAGCCTAACAAAGATACTCAAATCAAATGTAATAGCCTTCAAGCAATAAAGACCTGAACACACCTGAACGTTTTTTGGGTTATTTTTGTTCTATTTATGTCTGTCTGTCTATCTGGTCTGATGTTTGACAAACACACCCCGTGAAAATAGCTTGACAAATGAGCGATTTATGATCATTTTTATTGTGTAGACGCATCATTTCTCCATAGACGTAATGCACTGTCGGAGCGAATGGTCCTGTTCCAAGATGGCCGCCCTGTAGGCACGTCGCTCTAGTGGGCGGCAGCAGTCAATGCGGCGTCTATGTATATATGTCTATGGAGCTATCCATATATGGTATTTAAAAGGTGCTTTCGCTCCAACCTATACAGTCCAATCCTCATCATTCATGTCAATTTTATTCTAATAAGCAGCACACACGACACGTGGAAAAATACAGAATGAAACGGTCATTAGAAAGTCAAACGCTGCATTATTTTTTTTAAACAAGTGAATAGTGAAATAACAGCTAGGAATAATAATATAGGCTTATTATATTTAGCCTAATAGTTGAGCGCCAACAATATTATTGAACTAATTTGTGTTTCTTCTTGCACATCAAGCCACCTTTCAAATCTCCATAACACAATTTAGAAATCCAACGGCTCTATTAAGGGCCATTTTGTCATGTCTTTTTAGCAAAAATTGTCCTTGTTTTTAGTTTTTATTGTGATTGTCCTTTTTTTTTTGTCTTTTTATGTTTTATATTTGTCTAAAATATGGCATCTGTGTCAAATAGACAATTGAAAGAATGGCTGGAGGCGGGGGAAGCCTTGATGGAGGAGTTAGCAACTAAAAAAGTAGTTTTTATTTTTCTGTAAGATCTGCATTATAGGACCTACAATTATTTAAATTTATAATGTCCCCGCTCCGCAATTTTATTATCCTTGTTTTTACTTCTATCCTTCAAAGAAAGCAAAGAGCCACGGAGTCAAGGCTCGCATGTTTCCTGGAGGAAGAGAGACCAGGGCCCTGTTTCCCGATATCGATGGATCTTCGCTCGTAAGATGGTTCGAAAGATGGATCTTTCGAACCATCGATAATTTCTTTGGAGCGTTTCCCGAAACTCCTCTTAACGTGAACGCGCATTCGCTTCACTCAAGACGATCGTAGGATTGTACCTGTCCACTGACATGGTGCTGAAACGGGCTATGACGCAGGGGCAGACGCAGGAATGTCGGAGGAAAATGGGGTTAAAAAGGGTTAAAATATCTCCCCATCAAGGCCAACCGCAGAGTAGCCTACGAAAAGAATAGATTGCAATAATATGAATGCTAAAGATATTAAAACACAATTGATAAAGCCTAGGCCGACATATATATATCAGTCCTAATCCTGAGCGCACGATCAGGAGGTGGAAGTTGCGCTTTAGATGCCTTCACAAGTCCAGCGGAGGGCTCCAGTTTTCGCCGGGCCAAGTCATGCGCTGTGATAGGTGTGACAGCTATGTTGCACAACATTGCAGCTAAGGCTGGGGTAGCTTTGATTGAAATTGAGGACGATGACGACAAGGAAGATCGGTGTGAGGACGGCCTCCCTCTGGTTTTCATGCACGTCGAAGAGTGATTGAGACTTTTTTTTAACCCCCTCCACCCTCCCACATGTCACTAAACATTCCCGTCAACGTGACCAATCCCCACCATATCCCAGCCTTTTCCCTGCTCGTTTGCATTTTTTAAATATTTTTTAAATATTTTTATCATTTTTTATTGTATTATTTTTTACATTATTTTAGGCTACGTTTTATGAGTAGCCTATGTCAGTCTGCACAAATCCCCCCCACTTTCTCTCACACATTTTAAGTGCCCTGCCTCCTCAAACATTTCCTGGACTGTCTCCTCAAACTAAGAACATAATGGCCCACATTAGGCTGAGACGCACGTGATACACCATTACCAATGTGTTATAATAAAACGCATCCAATACTAGGAATGTCCGCTGGTTACGCCACTGAGGCTATAGTAGGCTGACAAGGCTCTTAGCATCCTACGAGTACCCTGGAGCATTCGTTAGCTACTCGTGACTCGTGAGCGTTTTCAAGACGTTCGTTACCAAAGATGCTTTCGGGAAACGCGGTGAAAACTCTACGATGCCCTTTCAACGCACTTCACGATCCACTTAGGCTAAAGATGCTTTCGGGAAACGGGGCCCAGGATGGGAACATCGATCCCCCAAATTATTAGGAAGTATCGATCTGGTCAGAAAAAGGAAATGGTTTTACTGTTCACAATTTTCAATGTATTCAGTCACTTATAATTGTTCCTCCATGTTTTGTGTTTTCAGTTAAACCTGCCGGCCCCAGGGAGCTTCCAGAAGTGGATGAGCCACATACGACGGAGATTTCTCAGGAGGTCGCTAGTCTTGGTATGCATATTTAATTGTGAAATCTTTAGGGCTGTCAAACGATTAACATTTGTAATCAGATTAATCACAGGATTCTGTGGATTAATCACGATTAATTTTACCATTCGAAATATGCCTGAAAAATTCGAATTTTCTCTGTATATTGTTGTATGAACAAGCAAGGCGGCTCCTACTCAAACGAGGCTATTGTCTACTCACACACACCTGTGAAAACTGCAGAAGTGTGTGTCCTCGTGGGCTCTGAACAGAGCGGACAATGTTTCTCCTCCTGTTGCTTCGACATCAACTCTCACCCGCGGCAGTTGATTTTATATACTATCATTGCCTGGCCCCGACACATACGGGCCGTTAGCAGTTTAAAACACGGCACGGGCTAACGTACTGCTATGTTTGGCTGCGCGCAGCTACTGATCCTGGGTCAGCCACAACAGTAGGACATTGACGTGATGACGTCAATGTCTTAATTGACGTCATCACGTCGCCGCAGAGCCGGTCACGCTCTCTATAGGTCCATGGCTGGTCCATGAGCTACTACTGTTATACCGTCCCTCCAAAGATCTTATTTCGGGGGTTAACACCCTTCACTTCTACCGGCAGTGTCTGATTTCGGAATGTTTAAAAACAATGGTTATAAAACAAAATTTAGAATCCATGGTCTAAGCCATGGTCTAAGCGCATTTTTCTAAATTGTGCAGTACGCTTAAACAGGGGGTGCAGTTACCCTTTAAGGAGTATTAATTCAGTGGCAGCAATTAAAAGCATGATTATACAACTCATTTTATGTTTTGTTTTTTTACAGGTCTTTGTGAATACAACCACCTGTTGTCGTAAATACGATAAAGCCAACGGCCCTTTTTAGGGCCACTTGGTTATTCTTTGTTACAAACATTTTTATTGTGGTGTTATTGTTGTTGTTGTGTTTTTTGTTTGTTTGTTTTGTCTAACAATGTCTTCTGAGCACTCGAGACTGCAGGAATTGCTGAGGGCGGGGAATGACTTGGCAGATGAGTTTGCAGCCAGAAGAGTAAAAACTTTTCTATTATTTCTCCATTATGGGATTAAACACTTCTGCTGCACAAACCTGAACATTATGTTTGTGTCCCAGTACATTCAATATCATCCTTGTTTTTACTTTCAGCCTTCGAAGCCAAGAAACCGACGGGGGACTGGAGGCTCCAATGTTACGTGGAGGAAGAGGGACCAGGATGGGAACATCGTACCCCAAAATTTTCGGAGGAATCGATCTGGTCAGCAATATTAAATAGTTGGTTACACTGTCATTCATAATTTTGAATGCCTTTGGTCAACGATAATTTTTCCTTTTTCATATTTGTGTTTTCAGTTCAGTCTGTCGCCCCAAGGGAACCCCCTTGGGTGGATGAGTCGCAGACGGCTGATACTTCCCAGGATGTCCCAAGTCTTGGTGCGCATATTGAATTGTGACATTTTATATACAGGCTACATGAATGTATTCCAATATTCCACGTTTTTCAGTGTCACAAAACATGCTTTTTACAGGAAGAAAAAGGACCGCCTATTTTCTGTGATTAAAAATGTTCAATTTTGGCTGGCTGTCTTCAAAACTTCTTTATGTATAACGCTGTGTGTACAGACAGCCCACGTAGCCGCCTGCCCCCTCCCCTCGCGATGATATAAAAACAACAAAAAAATTGCTATTTATCGCTCGCGTTTGTCTCTATACTGGACCGACATTTCAGCGGCGGTGTCCCGCCCCTAAACACTTCTTAATGGTTGAATAAGTACATCGCTGCCTTCCTGTTGAATGTGTGTTACATCCCTCGATGATTTGAATTGGTTGGGATTCTTAACCAATAAAATACACTCGCGGACAAAATCGTCACGCTGCATATCAGGACACCTCTCGCGCGAGTTTTCGTCGCCGTTTCGCTCGCTCGGCTGTTATGTCAGAACGAGGTGGAAGGCTGCCTTCAAACTGCCAAGTGTAGTAGGCCTGCTGCTGGAATGATTAACCACAGGTGCTCGCGCGGCGCGGCGCGGCACTGATAATGAGAGACACTGATGATCTGAATCCCGCCCCCTCATTTGCTCCACTCACAGCCCGCTGTTGTGCATGCTGTGAGGATGTCTTCGTGCGCGCCTATCGCATGATTTAGACTCGACGATTTCGGTTGAGTATGTGTTTTTTTTTTGGGGGGGTTTTTTCGGTCGCATTTTTAAAAGTGGGGGGGACAAAATTCGTATTTTAAATAGTGGGGGGGACATGTCCCCCCCGTCCCCCCCGTAATCGACGCCTATGACCGGCAGTGTCTGATTTCGGAATGTTTAAAAACAATGGTTATAAAACAAAATTTAGAATCCATGGTCTAAGCCATGGTCTAAGCGCATTTTTCTAAATTGTGCAGTACGCTTAAACAGGGGGTGCAGTTACCCTTTAAGGAGTATTAATTCAGTGGCAGCAATTAAAAGCATGATTATACAACTCATTTTATGTTTTGTTTTTTTACAGGTCTTTGTGAATACAACCACCTGTTGTCGTAAATACGATAAAGCCAACGGCCCTTTTTTAGGGCCACTTTGGTTATTCTTTGTTTTACAAACATTTTTATTGTGGTGTTATTGTTTTGTGTGTTTTTTGTTTGTTTGTTTTGTCTAACAATGTCTCTTCTGAGCACTCGGACTGCAGGAGATTGCTGGAAGAGGCGGGAATGGATCTTGGCAGATGAGTTTGCAGCTCTCAGTGAATAGCAGGAGGAGGACGAGGGAATGAACCTGGCAGCCATGAGTTTGCACGCCAGAAAGAAGCTTAAAAAGTCTCTTTCTAATTTCTCCATTATGGGATTAAAAACACTTCTGCTGCACAAACTGAACATTATGATGTGACTGTGTCCCCAGTACATTCAAATCTCCTTCGCTCTTTTACCTTTCAGCCTTCGAAGCCAAGAAACCGACGGGGACTGGAGGCCTCCAATGTTACGTGGAGGAAGAGGGGACCAGGATGCAACATCGACTACGGCCCAAAATTTCGGAGGAATCGATCTGTCGTCAGCAATATTAAATAGCCTTTGACTCTACACTTGCTCAATTCTCAATTGATATGCCTCTTGTGTCAACGATAATTTTTCGCCTTTTTCATATTT
>OLKM01005434.1:0-17179 GCA_900291075.1 Melanogrammus aeglefinus | reverse complement strand
CAGGGAAGGGAGGATGAAATTATGCTATAAATTCATTTCAGCATTTAATGAAACTAGTCATGATTTAATTTCATACATAAAACTAAATATAGAAAGTTAACGACTAGAATTATTTCATTGGGTTTCAATATAGGAAAGGGCTAAATGGTTAAATTATGGTACCATTTTGTTGTTTTAATGTTCTATATTAGATATGGAGTACAGAGCCTAGAAGGGGGCCTGAACTGGTTCAGCACAATACAGCTTGTTAGTGAAAATGATCCAGAAGGAACCCCCAAACCGAAGGCTTTTGGAGATAGTGAGGCACTTGCCGACTCCATACAATTGGACGAAGTTTGTCGAACAGTTAAGGAAGTCAGGTCACAACTAAGAGCGGCTGCTTGCCCAGAAGTGTGCTCTGGTATCTGGTAAAAGACTGTCCCACCAGGTGATCAAGGTGTCTTTGCTTATGAGTGTGCGCTGTCTTTTAAAGTTCAAGGAGCCACCTCACAGCTATGGTTCTGTGTCCATGGCTGGGACAGCCTGGCAGCCCAGTGTTAGTGGCAGAAGTGGGATGCTGAGAGACCTTCTCCCATTTGCGGAGCCACACTAAAGTCACTTGAAAGTGACACTCAATCACTTTCCCTTGTTTGTTGCCCAGCACTCTGGATCTCAAAAACCACCTGTCGAGTCTTTCACTTGCACAGTGTGTTTTCTTAACGCCACAACAGCTGACACTTCGCAACCACTTGCCTGTCAGCGCAGCTTTGGAGCCCTTGTGAGCTGAAACCCTTCTGGAAATGATGAAAAGCGAAGTACAGAAATCTTGTCAGAAAGGCGAGGACCCAAATTGCTCATCATGTGGCACAAAGAGTGCAAATAGCGAGAAGAGCAATGTGACAGATATGAGCAAGACAACAAATGAGGTTACAGAGGTCCAGAGTCAACCCACCCCAAAACGGCGTTAGATTTTAAGTTCTCAGTGCAATCGTTCCATCAAGCCAAGATGCCAAGTCAACAATCATTAGGGCCAAAGATAAATGTAAAGAGGGGGGTTTCCGAGTCCCACCAGACAACTGCACAAGTGCTGGAGTTTTGCAGGATTCCAGGCATTGATTATTGGTTAACTCAGCTTTGTGGTTGTACCACTGTGGTTTCCAACACTTAAACCTCAGCCCTTGGACTCCCTGCGCTGTCAGCCTCTCAGACCCACAGGGAGGCGTCTACAGGTGTAATGGTTACCCTCTCCTGTGGCCGCAGAAACAGGGCTAGGACCATTTTGGAAAGAATCGCTTTCCCAAAAGTAAACAAGTTCTAAGTAGTCTTAAAACACAATCCAGGAGGTTACAGTTTTATGTAGTTGCGGGTTTTTGTTCAGTAGTTGGCAGTACGCGTCTTGTTCTTTTCTTGTCAACGAATCACTGTATGCAGCCTCAAATCCCAGAGCCTCTTCCATGTCTGGAATGGATGTAATCTTTGAGTCAACATGGCGGTTTCACATCAAACGCGAAGGGGGCGACACGATTCCATACAAAGTCATATTCGAAGAGACGCGAATCGACGGCAAAATTTTTTGCTAGAGAAAACCTGCAACAGATTTGAATTTTGAAGCGAGCTACACTTGCCTTGCACGGAGCAACGACGCGTTCACATGGATTGCAGCCTTGCCCACACTTTCGCTCAAGTTGAAAATATTTAAAACTTGCTCAAAATATTCGCGTTTTTGATGACAGGAATCGCCGTTCAACACAGCATTTATGGTCCACTGAGTTGGCCGTGCATAACGGAAAAGCAATCAGCGTTTAACGGCCAACCGGTTCCCTGCAGTGCAGCATGGAGGATTAAAGTGATCGTTGTCGTTTTTTGCGACTCCCGGATTCTACAAATAAGTATTATAATATAATATAATCGTATAGATTTAATATCACGGCCAAAAGCTCTGTGCGCCCCTTCCGGATGGACCGTAGCGTGGGAGCTCCCATATGGGATTGTTGCTTCACAGGGGTTTGTATTACCGGCGTTGCTTATGGTTTTTCGGTTTGTTAGTGTAGGTCTATCTAATAAATTTTCTCTGTTTAATTTCATAATACATTCATTCACTGCCTCTTCCGTGTCATTACAATATTATGAATGGGACTGCGGTCAGCTCTCCCGTCTCCCACAGCAGGTATAGACAGCCTGCAGGTGGGAAACAATTTGTGCCCGCTTTTGCCCCACCGCTGGGTGAATGCGAGGAGCCAGTGTTAAGTCTGTTTTTGCGTACTACCTGGTGAGTTACTCTATGATTTCAACATTCTAAATAAAGTTAAGGAAAATTAAGGAAATAAGTGCACCTTCCACCACTCTTAACGCACTTGGTAAAATGCATTTGTCAATTGATGGAACAGTTCATTACATCAATCAATTATCATACATCACAACCACAAAAAGGAAAAATATAATAAAATATTAAATAATATGTGAATACTTTTATCGAACTACTGTTCTATACCCCTAATTCTGAAAGCAGGACTTTGAAGAAGTGATAAAGGCTACACATCCTTGAACAAAAATATTTATGACCCCCAATGTTGACCTGAATTAGGCGCCAACTGCATGCTAATCTCTCCAGTGAAACTACTAGGGCCGTGTAGAGAACTACATAGCCTTAGTTGTTAGTTGCATTTCTTGCAGCCCCAACTACCTTGTCTAGCCCAGGGATGCCTATGTTCTCTGAGCCACTGTCCAGAGACATTGCCTGATTCCAGTGACGTGGGGACTCCGGCTCAGCTCCCCCACGATCAGAGCTTGCTGGCATGGATCCTGGACGACTCAAACCACTTGAGAAAGACAACCAGATGTATCATGGCTCACCAGTATGGATATTTATCCATTAGAAAATCAGCCAACATAGATGACGATCTATTTCAAACAAGTATGTTGATCTCTTAGGTGCAAGTGTTTCAGATCATTAAAATAGACGATACCTGATGATTAAAAAGAGTTAAGTGCGCGTTGTGGCTTCACCCTTGCTGAGTCCAAATTTGCCCTCCTCATCGTGGGCGGACCCCGTAGTTGCACCATGGTACTAAAGTGAGCGTCAGGAATCTGACAGCGGTATGACGGCGTCCGTTTCAGAGCTCAGGGTATCCCACCATTTGCCCGCTCTGTAAACACTGGAAAACACACACACACACTTTTGTCATTGAGCCATGTTTTAGGCAACGGGCATGTGTGGTTTAACACATTATTGCGCCGACCTGAGATGGGATTTTGTGGATAGTTTCAAGGTTGCACTTTGTGTTACAAACATATTTTTCATTATGAGATCAAAGTTATTAAACATGAGCTTAGTTCTTTCATACGTTTAATGCATAAATGAAGGATATGTCTTAGTGTGGAGAGACCTGTCGTCATTGTATACGTTATCATCTCAACTAATTGCGTTTGCTCGCTGGATTCTTGTTGTGTATTGGTTGGTTGTGTAGTGTATTGTGGAGCCCTTAAGAGATGCAGACCGGCTGTTCAAGGCCAGAAGGCAAAAGCAGCTGTCGTCAAAAGAAACGAGGATCAAGTTATTGTCCTCCTGCTCAAACTTGCAGACCTGGTGCCAGCAGCTCACAGTGGTGCGCCCACTGCGTTGGAGCCAGCCAGGACAACGTGTGTCGTTAGCAAGCTTTGGTTGTACTAGCTCAGGGAATTTTAAACGTGTGGATATGACCCTGTGGCTACTTAAAGTGAGTCTCATACTCCCTACTCTCGGAGAGGAGTGGGTTACCACCTGTTCGGAGAGTCGCTAGCTACTACTCCCACTAGACTACACCGGGGGGTATTCACTACTCTCAACTGGGGCGGGGTACACAGTACTCTCTCACTACTCTGACCAGGGGGTGTACTTACTAATCACTCATTACTTCTCCACCTGGGGGGACTCACTACTCACACGTACACCGTGGGGTTTCGGGGAGTAACTCACTCCTACTCCACCGGTGGTACTTCATTACTCTCTCATACTCTCCAACGCGGGGTACTCACAACTCCACTACTCTCCACCAGGGATGGTACTCAACTACTCATTCATTCCTCCTCCCAGGTAGGTACTCACTATCTCCACCTTATGGGTACTCGCGTACTTATTCACTACGTTCCAAACCGATGGGGTAATCACTTACTTCATTCTCCACCGGTGGGTACTCACTACGGGAAGTTGCGGAATGAAAAACTCGGTCGGTCACGAAAAGTATTCCTACTGTTAACATTTATTACGTGTAATCCTCACTGGACATAATGATGATGGTGAATTATAAGATATATTTAACGATATATAAATCCGATACCTCTCTACAAAAAACGCTAGCCCAACTCACCCACTTCTCCCGACACCGGACACGTCGGCCCCGAAAGGCCGACCTCGGAACACGTCCATCTTCCAGAAATCAAGGACGCCATTCTTATAATTGACTTTAGTCTGCGCTTCGGAACAGAGAGCTGGTCGAGTGGAGTAGCTGGAGGATGTCCTCCACGTTTGATGGTCTGTACACGTGAAGCCCACGCTGCTCTACGGGGGCCGCTCACACACCAATCAAACACCGGAGGGCGACACCACGTGTTTCAGCCATTCACGTGCGTTGGATCGAACAAATGGATACACGAATAACCAACACGATGTAAAAAAACAATGACTTTAGACCCCTACGCTGACAGCACACGCGTTCCCACGCAGCCCAGAGCAGAGTGGGCTGATCCGACCACAGTACAACGGTATCCCCCGACGCCAAGCAGAGTTGAACTAATCCGACCAGGTGATGAGCGTCGTCGTAAGACGTCACCACGTCGAGGGGAATGGGAGGCTTGGTGAGAGGAGTCAAGCGGCTCCCATCCAAAACTTGTTTGGTTTGAGTTGTATTAAAGATTTAATTTGTTCTTGCACACAACATTTAAATACAGATAACCCTATTTTAGGGACCATTTTATTGTTAGTCTTGTTTGCAGTCAAGTTTGGGACTCTGGCAATTAACCACTTTATTAAGAGTCAAATTGATGATTCCTTCTGTACATACACGGGGGTTCTGATGTTCATCAGGTTTGGTCTATTAATTAAAACATGACCGGGGAGAACGTATGGCTTTACCTTTTAAAATCATGAAACTGAAGAGATGGAAACGCTGTAGTCAGGCCCGGGACTGATATCACTTCATCACAGCTACACTTTTAAAATGGATGATAAAACATTTTTTCTGACTGTCAAAAAAACAGGGACCTCGTTTTATATATTAAGAACATCTAATGTGCCAAAATTTGAGTTATAGGTTATTACAATTAAAAAAAAAAACGTGGGCCTCTTCATTAAAATAATTTACTTATTTTTTAATTTCAATAATGTTTCCTCTTTATTATTTTATTTTTTTACAACCTTAATTTGTGCTGAGGCTCGGGATTGGAAGATGCTAGTCGATATCCCGACCAGCAACTAATTTTTCCACCTGAGATTGCAGCCACCACCCTTTAGACCAGGACATGGTCCCCTTCCCCTGAAGTCTGTCAACATAGCCTCACCCAGTCCGGGAGAAATTCAACTGAAGAGGACTATGAGCGTAAGAAACTTGCCAGCTACACGAGAACTTGCAGCTAGACGCGCAGCTAGGATCGGAATTCCGAAAATCTATCCGGTTGAGTGGGATGTAAGAGGTTTTGTGGCCTCTTCCACCATCAGGTTTGCTGAAAGACCTTGGTATCCATGGACAGGCTCTGCGACAGACAATAAGATTCAGTCTCTGAAGCGGCCGTAAAGAAGCAGCAGTGGATATGGATCAAGTGGAAAGGACCCTTGCTGGGCTCATTAGAACGGGCAACATGACATGCTCACTTATCCCAACTTGAGAACCAGGTTAGACCTCCCAGAGGAGGAGGGTGAAGGAGGTTAATGAACCCAGGTTAGACCCTCAAGGAGGAGGGTGAAGGAGTTATGAACCCAGGTTAGACCCTCCAGGAGGAGGGTGGAGGAGGTATGAACCCAGGTTAGACCCTCCAGGAGGAGGTGAAGGAGGTATGAACCCAGGTTAGACCTCCAGGAGGGTGTAGGAGGTATGGAACCCAGGTAAGACCCTCCCAGGAGGGTGAAGGAGGTATGAACCCAGGTTAGACCTCTCCAGGACGGTGAAGGAGGTATGAACCCAGAGTTAGACCCTCCAGGAGGGTGAAGGAGGTATGAACCCAGGTTGAAGACCTCCAGGAGGGTGAAGGGAGGTATGAACCCAGGTTAGACCCTCCAGGAGGGTGAAGGAGGGTATGAACCAGGTTAGACCCTCCAGGAGGGTGAAGAGTATGAACCAGGTTAGACCCTCCAGGAGGAGGGTGAAGGAAGGTAATGAACCCCAGGTTAGACCCTCCAGGAGGGTGAAGAGGTATAACCCAGGTTAGACCCTCCAGGAGGGATGAAGGAGGTATGAACCCAGGTTAAGACCCTCCAGGAGGGTGTGAAGGAGGTATGAACCCAGGTTAGACCCTCCAGGAGGGTGAAGAGGTATGAACCCAAGGTTAGACCCTCCAGGAGGGTGAAGGAAGGTATGAACCCGGTTAGACCCTCCAGGAGGGTGAAGGAGGTATGAACCCAGGTTTAGACCCTCCAGATGAGGGTGAGGAGGTATGCGGTCAGCTCTAGCTCTAGGCCTGACTCAGGGAAGAGGAGCTCCCTGCCTCGCATAGCCCCGTGGGGCTGCGCCAACAACCAGGCAATTAATCATGACTGAGCATGGGACACAAGCTCAGGCTTGATCACCTGTAAGCTGATCACCTTTGATGGAGGGATGTCTAGTGGTGAAAGGGCCGAAACACCCACTGATTCAGATGCCACTACTGAGGATGTGTTCCCTAAATACATTCCATGTCCCATGACATGGAAATTGTTATCTTCCATGTCAGTTCCACGTCACTCTCAACATCAAGGCAAACCGTGAGCAGATCATACCATCTATTGGCACAAACGGACAGGTAAAATTTCTCTTCTCGTGTTTATGATTCTATGGGGGAGCTTATTAGGTGTTAGTTAATGCACAAATACTAAGCACGCTGCGAACTAACCACTGTGCAGTAATGTTGTCAGTATATTGATGCATTTGAATAGTATTAAATATGTCTAAAATATACATTCATATGATATAAAGACAGTTATGCTAGGATAAATATGCCCTGGACCTGACCGATACAATATGTGAAACTTTGCTAACACATTTCCTAATCTTCAACAAGTCACATAAGAGGGCAATAAAGATGTAACTTAATAATAATAATAATAATAATAATAATAATAAATATAATATAATAATAATTAATAATTATAATCTACCGCAAGCGGTGATTAGCGGGGTCCGAGCTAAATTTAAAGTCAAGGACACACTAATGGAAGATATATTAAATATATGGACATATAATTATAAAGGAAAGATGTTGATGAAGACGTTTCCACTTAATGCAATACTGTGCCTGGGTTTTTCAGGTGAGCTGCAAAGCAATGGACCGAATGTCATGTTCAGCTTTGTTCATGATGTAATCGGGATCAAACTATAATTTCGGGATCCAAACTCTCAACCTAAGAATCACCTGTTACAAGGTTGCCATTGAGCCACTGATAAACCTGAACTGCAAGCTCATTCACTGCAGTTCAGGTTCTGAACCTTCACATAATCAAAATGTCTATTGATAAGCATACCAACATCCAGAAAACTCCAAGCACACATTTTCTCAAGTGAATTAAGGGTTTCTTTTAAAGCAATATACCTGAAATCTTTGAATTCTCTGGGGAAATTAAAACCTTTGTAATCAGAACACTAACGGAAGAAAATAAATATGACAGTTAATATGGTTAAAGAAGAAGTTCTCCTTCATGCCATAGTGTGTCTTTGCAGTCCGTATTGTTTGACGATGTTGTTTCAATGTTGTGTTTGGAGTGGCAATGACAGAATGGTCATGTTTAGCTTGTGTTCAATATTGCTCTAATCAGGACTCGAACTCTCAACTAAGGATCACTAGTAGGAAGGCCATTATCCCATTGACCCACTGACATTCCTGAACTGAATAAAGTTTCATTTCACATAATGAAATAATCTCCAAGCACACATTTCACATTTCAAGAGAATAAAATAGCGCCACCTTTGGGTGCCAGTACCACAATTTGAGTTTATGGTAGGGGGGGGCATTGGTATCCATCTTATAGTAGTCGTAGTGTTTTTTTTATACTAACAACAAATGGTCATACAAGAAAAATGGGCTGGATGCTCCCAACTTAATTGGCCAATATTTCTCAAATGGAACTAAATAAACAAATTCTGTTTGATGATTTTTTGTGAGGCTTGGTCAAAATATTTTTATGCGGCGATTTTGGTGAATTTTTTATTATTTTTGTAGCCTGTGAATCTTTTTTATCATATGTTAGGGGTTTTATATTGAATAGTGGGGAAAGTAAACATTTTTAGGGCATTTAGGGTTTAGGGTTTTTATAGATGCATCTGATTCTAGAGATTAATTCATGTTTTTTACAAGAAAAAGTGTGCCATTGAGGATGACAGACTCTTGACCTGAGGGGGAAGGAGGCACTATGGAGTTGTCGATGGTGAGGGGGAAATTGGGACATTTTTGATCGGGTTGGATATGGACGTACAATAGAGAATTTTCCGTTTTTTGACTGTAGAGTTTAATGAAGTTGTGAAAGAAACCAGGTTTTAATTTTCATCCAAGCAAGTCAGGAGAGGGAAGCGGAGGGAGCATGGAGGTGGGTTTGGTGACAGGTAGAGCTGGGTGTCATCTGGATAAGCAGTGAGAATTGAATGCTGTGTTTTCTGATAATATTAAACCCAAGGGGGAGTAGATCAATTCTAAAAAAGGAGGGGCCCCAGGACTGAGCCCTGGGAACACACACATGGTGACTGGGGAGGCTGCGATGAAACTTGCACAACAAACTTAAAAAGTCTGGTGGTAGTTAAAACACTAAGGGGAGACTGAAGACATAACATGATTAGAAGCAATGGCTCACATTGGTCCTCTCAAAAATAAGGTTATGGTGTAGGCGGGTAGGTTACGTAGTATATATACGGAACCACACCTTCATACATCCTACTTCCCAACCTTTTTTCTTAACGACCAAAAAATGTACTGCCTTGCACCCACCTGTAAGACAATTTGTTGCACCACCTACAAGCCCCCATCCTCTCATGAGCGGTGCCGCTGGGCAGCACAGGAGCGCAAGGGGAGGATGGGGGTAAGTATCCAAAATTCTGAGATACAAAGCAAGAAACCAGGAAATGATGGTTGGCTGAGAGAACAAGAAGACCTGAAGCACGTGTCCCCAAATTTCATGGTGGTGGTTTTAAGCACAGAGGGCTCAGTACATCCGGGTAAACCCTGCTATGTAGGTTAAAGAATACCTGTTAACTGTTCAAATGGTCGTCAATGCTGAATCATATTCATTGAAGGACAGGTTACGTTACATCGGCTGAGCAACAGATCCACCCCGACCAACCGGTACAAATGTAAACACAAGTATGAACTAAAAATAAATAAATAAATAAATACAAATATTGGTGAACCAACGTACCAGAGGAGCATTCTACGGGCCACATCTCTCTTCCAGAAGGCCTTAGAAAAAACACATCAGATGGATTACAAATAGATGGGAAAGAAACTGTATTTCAGTAGTTTTTTTTCACGTTTGTGATTTTCTTGTTAGTCAGGGCAAAGTTCTTAACCTTTTATTAATTTTATTTAATTAATTGATTTCTTTATTCCTTCCTTCTTGGGGGGTTGGACCACAATCTCACATTTTATAGATTTGTTATTTGAGGATAAAAAAGGGCCATGTATCATCCTGTAATTTATCAATGTCCTTGTTGCTTCTGTTTTCCGACTTTACAATGTCCCTCACATCTATTGTTATTTATTAGTATGGCTATGTTAATTGTTGTGTAACATTAATCCTTGTGCCATCTATGTATTCTTCTTATTTCTAACCTATTTGGTGTTCTATTTTTGCTTCCATTGAAAAAACTGAAATCTCTCCCCAGTGACACTGCCTTGTCCAATGGATTTCCGAGCGCTCGGCTCTCTTGGCCGAGACCCTCCAGAAGCGGAGCACTGCATCCCACCGCTGTTGAGTCAGAAAACCAATGAACGGAGAAGTGTTACAATGGAACATTCTCCTTATAATTGCTTCAGCTTTAATTATTAGTGTGGATGCGGTTATCAGCACTGAAACTCTAGATATGGAAATCTTCATTATTAGTGTGGTTGCTACTGCAAGCACATCTACTGTTCTTAACAAGTTTTCTTTATTCTGTTTGCCTTTTTTTTTGTACAGTTAACTGCTCCATACTTTCAACTACAGAAACCATTCAACCATCAAAAAGTCCTGTTCTTTAACAACATAATGGCTGTCTCTCTGCGTTTTTCAAATCTTAAAACATTTTTTGCAAAGTTAGTCAATTGGCAGACGGCCCATTGACTTACTTTTTTAAAGGTCCCATTGCATGAACATGTTGGGAAAAATGTGGTCTGGCCGTTCGGAGGAACTGAGACGGAGAAGGGAAGGACTATGTCGGTATAAAAATCCTCGACTTTATTCAGTGAAAAAGTTATACTGGTAACAGGTTTATACTAATTATGAGCAGCAGTCTAGAGGTAGGTTCGGTCTAATACCTTTAGCGCGCGCTGAGGGGACTCGTAGCTTCGCCTTGGAGCAAGGGTTTCTACTTCAAGTGACCCAATATGAGAAAAGGCGATAGTTTAAACTGAGTTTTTGCGCGTGAATGCGCGTTCTCGACGGGCCTGTTTGTGTCATAAAGAGGGGGTGAAATGCATGCCACTTGAGGGCTATGCTGAGTGTGTGGGTACTTTACCTTGTGTTTACCCTAAAATCTTATGGTGGGCTGACTGTTGTAAAGTAAATTTTACTTGTTGTGGGAACCCTGTGGATCTGGCTTTTCCTTGGGAGAAGAGAAGCTGGTTCTTCCTGTGTTCGTAAATCTTTATGGTGGCAATTGTTTTTTATGACCTGGGGCCCTGTGGTGCTGGTTAGTTTCCGAGCCTAGTTAGAGTGTAAGGGGCCTGGTTAGAGTATATAGAGGCCTATTAGAGTGTAATTAGAATGTAAGGGGCTTAATTTTGAATGTAAGGAGTTTAATTAGAATGTAAAGGGGCTTAATTAGAATCTAAGGACCATCATATATCCCGTTCATATCCCCCTCAAGTCGCCGCAAGGCGACTTCACTAACTAGGGATATGATGGATGGATCTCAGCGCGCGCACTTTACAGCTGTTGTACCATCATCAAGGTATATATATATAACACAAAACAACCAAAAATCTAAAACAACACAAAGTCAAAATCAATCACAAAATCTAAACAACACAAAAAGTCTAAACAATACAAAGTTCTTAACGGTGTGGCAAGGAATACATGACCGCAGGATCTAAAGAACTGCAAGAATGCATGGGAAGCGGAACACAAACGTGAGCGTCATCATGGGCAGGTGGACGCGCAATGTGTTCCGCCTGAATCTTTACAGACCGTTTATTCAACTGCGCTCAAAACCACACATCACAGACAGTAGCATAGAAAACACGGTAAATGCGGCGTGAGAACAGATGTCCCCCTCAAGTCGTCCAAAGATGACTCACACACACTAAACGGGGAGAACTTACAGGATGCTACACACAAAAAATTTTGAGCATGTAAGTTAGTAAACATAAATCATTCAATAAAGGCAGCTACGAGCACGAGATTCAGTACGGGTTTGGCCGGCCGCCATCGGAGTCTGTAAGGAAACCACGTGGAAGTACGGTGAGGAAGGGGATGAGGAGGGACGATGAGGGAAGGATGACGTGGAAGGAACGATGAGGAGGGATGAAGGAGGGATGAGATGAGGAGGGATGAAGGAGGGACGGTTGAGGAGGGATGACGTGGAAGGACGATGATGAGGGATGAAGGAAGGACGTTGAGGAGGGACGGTGAGGAGGGTTGACGTGGAAGGACGATGAGGAGGGTTGAGGAGGGACGGTGAGGAGGGATGACGTTGAAGGATGAGGGATGAGGAGGGACGGTGAGGAGGGATGAGGAGGGACGGTGAGGAGGGATGACGTTGAAGGATGAGGGATGAGGAGGGATGAGGAGGGACGGTGAGGAGGGATGACGTGGAAGGACGATGAGGAGGGATGAGGAGTGGGTAATAGCTGCGGGGGAGGGGGTCAAGGAGGGGCGGAGGTAGGGTTGAGGGAAGGGGAGGGAGGGGGAGGGGGTGGCTACCCAGAGGAGGTTACTAGCACCATCACGGGTAGCCGCTAGGCCGCGAGGGGGGTCCAGTCGAAAATGGGGGCGTGGTTGGGGGAAGGGGGAAACCGTGGATCATAGCCCGGGGCTGGGGGCGTTCGTTGGTTTCTCTGGTCCCTTTGGTCAGGCGGTGCGGTGAAGGTCCATCATGGGGCATGAGGGGCGTGGGTCCGGAGTTGGGAGGGAGCTGGAGCTTCCCCTCTTCTGGAGGGCGGGCGGTGATGAAGACGGGAAGCAGAGTGTGCGGGCCGGCAGGGGTGCAGCAGCACCGCAGCATACCAGGATTCCGGCGAAGCAGGCAGAGGACGACAAGAAGGGCCATGAGCAGGCCTCTTCCACTTCCCGAAGATGTCGGTCATCCATTTCTCTATGGGGTTTCAACCCCGAGTCCTCTGCCATCTGGATGGAGAGGGCTCGAAGACCGGCCAGGGCTCTAGTCACCGAGCCATCAGGCGCTGTGTTGTTGGGGATGAAGGTGCAGCACTGCGCCCCAAACATAGAACAGACCCCCTCTTTCTCGCCAAGTATCATGTCTAGGCGGCAGACGATTTCTGATAAGGCCATCAGGGAGGTGGGCAGCCAGTTTGGAAGGCTAAAACCTTCCACCGCGTCACGAGTGAGGTGGGACAGACGTTGGACATTATAGTGAACATAGTTAATGCGATCTACGTTCTTGTTAGGGGTGATCGGAAATAGGGCTGCAATGATGGGTATGTTTTCGAAGCCCGCGGCCACCTGGTCTGCTAGTTTGATATGGTTGGGAGACCCCCCCGCGTGGATGCCTATGTTGTCGATAATATCGTGGGCGTGTTTCTTGGACAGATCAAAGTGATCGGCAATGGAGCGGGTGTATCGGGGGGCAGAGAGATTACTGGGCTCAGTCGGGCTCAGAGCGAAAAGAGCAACGGGCATTAATAGGCGCACTATAACGCAGGTTCCGGACCATCGAGCCGGGAGGCCTAGTCTAAGGGTAACCGTTTTCACATGACCAAAACAGGTCCTGGCGACCTATTGTAGGGCCAGTCATGTTAGGCCAAAGTGTGACATCAGTTACGGAGTGGCACCATGACGGAGGTACCGACCCCACGTCAATGGAGCCAGCGCGGGTGATGCAGGAGTGGGGTACCTCACCAGGAGTGAACAACCGGGGGATGGAGTTCGTTAAGGCCCGGGGGAAAACAGGGAAGCGAGGAGACCGCATCTGCTAGGGGCTGCCGCCATGAACAGGGCGAAGAGGCAATGAGAGCCAAAAGGGTCGCCAGTGAAGTTGAACACCAGTGGGGTGGACACCGAGGTGGGGGCGCGCTGAGGCACAGGCAACGCAGTCGGTCAGACCCTGGAATCTAACAGTAAGCCGCGATCCAGTTCAGCCATGCATTGTCATCTGTGTGAGCCGGTTTGCGAGCGCAATGGAATCGTGTGCGGGTAGCTGACCCGTGAAGATCAATGGTATTAGACCGTGACCGGGCCAGTGCCGTGTGTGATGTTGGTTCTGTGGGGTGACGCAAACAGTTATTATTAGGGCGCGGCTTAGGGGCATGTCACGAAATTCACCTTTAAAGCAAGGCCCACGGGTCTCTCATAGGATCGAGACACGCCAAACACGAAGTAGGAACCGAGTCTGAGTCGACACCCACAGTTAGCGAGCGTAACTTCCCCGTGACCGTTCTTTCCAGCTCTCACCCCACCCGCGGTATGGGTTGTGTGGACATTCTGGAGGGTGAGAACAACTCTAACGTTTACCCTTGGAAAAGGAATCCCCTACTCTGTAAGAAATGGCCGTGTCCATCGTCTCACGGTAGTGGGTGAGAGTGTGAATATGAGTGCGGCGTTGGTGACGTACTGATCCTTCGTTTCCCGACAACATAGCACATTGCCTCCAAGGCCCGCACCAAACTGTTAGGTTCGACCAGTGGTTATTATGTAGGGAGTTGCCTTGGCACCCCTGGGGAAGTGACCCCTTGTGGCGTCGCAGAGTATACCTCATTTCACGGATTCCCAGCCGGCGGGACGTGCCCGCAGTGGATGATGTACATAGGGAGAAGGTGGTAGGGGCTGTGGTGCCATAAGGTGTAGGTCAGAGATAGCCCACCATGCATGTCAAGGCAGGGGTCATCGTGGGATTTGACGGCTTTGTGTTGAACGTGTTCTTTTCTGGTGTCGAGGACGGTGGCGGATCCAGGGGGGAGCAGTTGGGTAGGAGAACGGTGTGTAGTTGGAGGAGGATTCAAGTAGGAAGGGGCGTGGTCAAGCTTGACACCGATAGACTCAAACTCCCAAAGGGGAGGAGCGTAGTTATGGGCATGGTTTGTTTCTACTGATATGGGTGACGGGCGTCTCTCTTGGGCGCGGACCTGTCGTGGCGTCGTCGGCGGGGTACTAGCAAGTCCCATGGTGCAAGTTGGAATCAGGTTCCGCTGAGTGTGGTGCAAAGGGAGCGGTCGTTGGGTTGTCGGCCTTGCGCGGGTGGTGGACAGGTGGTGCAGCGGGGCGCCGCTTTTTCCCTGCAAGGGGAGACGGAAAAAAGGGGTTGCTTAACAGCACCTTGTAAGGGCCCTCCCACCGTGGCTGAAGGGACTGTCTTTTATGGACCTTGACCCAGACCCAGTCTCCGGGTGTGACGAGCGGGGCGGGCTCCGGTACAGGGGTCGCGGCGGTGGTGCTGCAAAGAACAGTCCTCGTGAAGCAAGAGTAAGGGCTTGGACATACTCTAGGAGCGCTTCATCATAATGATCTAGCACTGGTCCCCTTGGGGGAGTGTGAGGGCCCGGCATGGGCCTGCCGGTCACTAACTCAAAGGGGCTGAGGCCACTCCTCGAGCTAGGTTGGGAGCGGACGCTGAACAGTGCCAAAGGGAGGGCGTCCAACCAAGTCATCTTCTTTGCGGTTGCGTAGGCCGCCAGTTCGTCACGTAACAGTTGTTTCTGCAGAGGGCCTGTGTCTCCGGGGTGAATTGTCTTCGCGATCACGCCTTTGATGGATTGGTTTGCTCTCTCCACCAGCCCCTGACTCTGCGGATGGTAGACGGAGCCAAACCGATGAGCTATACCCAGAGCGCCTCGACCTCTTGCAGCAAGACGTTGGAGAATGCGTTCCGTTATCCAACAGCAGCACGTGGGGTAGCCCATCGGGAATGATGTCTTTAGCAAAATCTCTTCGATGACCGATGCGCTGTCTTCTCGGGAGGTGGGGAAAAGCCCCAGCCATCTGGTGAACGTCGATCGGATTCACCAGGAGATATCGTTTCCCGCCAACCGGGTTTGGCCATCCCATGTCGGTTGAGTCCATGTAGAGTTCCTTGAGAGGGTCATGGGGAACGGGGAAGATGCCTTTTGAGGTTTTGTGGCGGCGTGGGTTGTGTAATCTGACACGATGGCAGTCTCTTGACCACGTCTTTGGATGTGGGCTTTTCCAACTCAGGGTTGCCACCAGTCCTGTTGGATCGTTCTCCATGGTTGCGCGTTGCAGATGGTGAGTGCGGAATGGTGGACCGAGCTATATAAGAAAAGACTCGGGTGGTCAGGTGCCGGTTGCCCGTTGGAGTAACGAATGTCTTTGACTGGTCCTGGGGTTACCACCCCGCGCGATCCAGGTTGCTCTTTTTCGTAAGGGGCCGAGCGCGTTCCGCTTCTCGTAGATTTCTATTAAGTGGTCACTTCTGGCTGGCTTTGAAGGGTTCTTGGTCTGCGGGGTTCCAGCAAGGAGGAGGATAGTGGGCGGGTTATAGCTCCTCTTTCCTGGCGGCCGCACATCGGCGGCATTGTTTGCCTTCGAGGACTAGGGAAAAGCCTTGGTGTGGGCCTTGGCTTTTGATGACCGGACACTCGTTTCGGGTCGCTGGATGCCTGGGGAAGGCGGATGACGGAGGTTCCCTGTGCTTCAGTGGGGACAGCGGAGGTCAGGCATTTTTCCCCTCCGTCTGCCTTGGAGGCGTTCAACATGGACAAGAGTTCAATACACAGTAGTTGGCTGTCGGTGTAGAGGTCGAGGCACAGGCCATCAGCGGCCTCAAGGGCGACAACCATGGCCATGAGTTCGGCTCTTTGGGCCGAAGGAAATTCGAGAGGATCCCAGAGTGCTCTGTTGGCAGAAGGTCCGGTTCCAGGTCTTGTCCCTACCACGGCCCATAGGCGTTATTAGTTTCCCGAATGGGGGGGGGGGGGGGGGGGGGGGATTATCCTTATAGCAGGCATCCGTTCGTGTACCCAAGCACATCTTCGGGGTTTGCTTAATGGGCGAACCTGGAGGTCGGGGCGGGCGCGGAGTTCTTGACAGATACGAGGGCTGCAGTCCTGGAGGGGTTCCCATCCGTATCTGCGGGTACACCTCAAGTCCATGTTGACACCCTCCGACGAGTGTGGAAGATGGGGGTTCCATCAGGTCTCGATTAGTCGGATTTGGGTGGTGGCCGTCGACATGGTGAATAGGGCATTTCTCTTACCTCGGCCTGACGCCATGTGTGGTGGACCAACGTGGGTTGTGCATCGTGAGGATGTGTTCTTTCCGTAGCGCGATGGCGATGTGCCATGAGACGGCGCACCGAGGGAGCCCTTGGCTGAGGTGGATGAGTTGAGCTGTTGGTAATGGAGGGATCCTTCCGGGAAACCACTGCTTGCAGACGGGTGCCGCCACATTTCCATTTCTCTGCGCGACGTCCAGATGGAAGGGAACAGTGTAATCGGGTGCCTGAAGTGCAGCGGCCGAATGGAGGGCCTGTTTCAGTTGTGTGAAGGCGGTGTCACCCTCCACGCCCTTCTAGCTGGCTTTTGGAAGGCTGCGGAGTGCCGGCCGGTGGTTCATCATCTCTGGCGGAAGGGGCTGTTGTGTACGTTCCGTGTATTCCTGGAGGTACTACTGGCGGGCTGGTAGTTGCAGAGTGCGAAGGCCATCATTGTTGGGACCGTT
>OLKM01005433.1:0-17179 GCA_900291075.1 Melanogrammus aeglefinus | reverse complement strand
AAAACATATGACTTGTAGACTAATACAGCCGCTTTTCTACAGCTACCCTATGACCCTGAGAGCGCTGGCTGAGCCGCCGACCACAGTCGTTCTGTACTCGCGGCCACGCCATCTCCTTTATCGAATATTTTGAGAGACACCCCTGGGCTAAATACTCCCGGGTGACCATACGGCCAGCTTGGGGTCATGGCACCGGGAGTTAAGAAAACTGGTGAAGGAATAAACAGGAAGTCCTTGGCCACCGTCCTGCGTAACAGGGCAAACAGTTGAGACTGGTGGCCAGGAGACCTGCCAAGTGCCGCCTGCGAGGAAAGATCCCCCTGCTGCCTCCCGGTGAGTCTCTTCTCTCTTGCCATAAAAGCTAAAAGTCTCATTGTCCTTTCCTATCTTTAACTCATTACTGGCGGATCATGAAAGCGGCGGCCGCAGGGACCCAAAGACCCTTACCGTTTCTTGGGTACCTGGTGGCCCTACCTCTCACTCCGATTTACGGGCACAGGTCGGGGTTGCTGAACTCCGTGATGAGGTCGATAAGGAGTCCCCAGTTGCCATCTCCGTCGAGCGGCACGAGGAGTAAGGGCTACCTCATTATGTAAGTATCCTTTACTCACCTCGGGGCTCTGTTCCTACCACTACGAATTGGCTGAGATCTTGCTCCTCCTTGTTTGCCAGGTCATTGAGCACAAGAAACCGTTTCAACGAAGTTCGGCTGCCCAGAATACTTGACGGAGATAGGATTACGGGTGGGTGCAGGGAGTGGCTCCGCCTGCGGCTGCGCTGCGTGCCTGAGAGCACCTATTTCTTCACGTCCTTTGGGAGGGGGGAGCCAGGACTATCAGAGTACTATCCGTCAAGCTTGGCGGGAGATGGGGCTCCCCGGGTCCCCAAGCTTGACGGACATCCGTTCAGCCGTGGCCACATACGTGAGTATCAAAACACTTGATAAGGAATTGCGTCATTTGGTGCTATTTGTAAGTAGGGGCGTCACTGGAGAACTTTGGTAGTCCATTACCGTGCAACAATTCTTGTTCGTGTTAATCTGACCTCTTTTTCTTTGTTTGTAGAATTTCGAGCGCCACGATTCGAGGTCCGCCAGTGTGCAGCACTGAGTCAGTTGCCACGACGCCCAGCACCCTCAGGAGGCCTTTTATGCGCTTCATTAAGGACCCCTACACGTGCAAGCAGTATGGAGGGAGCCCTATTGTCGCTTGCACAAGCAGGAGCCTTCATCAGGAGCTACTGGCTCCTCCTCCCCCGCTCCTGCTGCTGCTGGCTCCTCCTCCTCCTTCCGGCTCCTCGTTCCTCTCCTCCGCTCCGGCTGCTGGCTGCTTCCGCCTACCTCCTCTGCCGCTCCCCCCTTCCACCCTCCTGCTCCTTGAGGAGGAGGCTAAGGCCCTCTGTGGCCCAACGGTTGGCCCTAAAGGTCAAAAAGAGGATGGGGGTTTCTCCATTTAAGGACAAGAGGGCAGTGAAAAGAAAATAGTTTTTTGTTGTGTTTGTTTCAAGTTCTTAATATTTATTCATGTTCCGTGTTTTGTAGTTCTAATATATATTTATTCATGTTGTGTTTTAGTTCTATATATTTATTCATGTTCCGTGTTACAATTCAATAAAAAAAACATTTGGAAACTGGTCGTGTTGGCAATTTAGGGGTTCCAAACAGCTCAATTTAGATAAGAAGGCACAGAGAAGGTATTAACAAAGGTATTTTGTAAGTTTTATATAAATTACTCTCTTCTCACAAATACATTTCAATCACCACAAAGGAGACGGCAGGATAAAGAATCCCCGAATTACTCCAAAATGTTAGTTAGTATCATCCTTATGACTGTGCACAGGCCGCAGGCCCTGTTCCTCCAAGATTGGAATGGAAATCTCGGGTTATTATTACAGAATTCCATTTATTATTAGTTATTATTATTATTTCATCGGTTAAGTAGTGGAACAAATAACCGTTGTGAAGCTGAAAAAGTTATTTGGCCGTAGGCGCGTGCGGCTCTCGGGTGAGCATTGCATTCACTAACGGCACGTGGTGCACAGGCCTCAGCCTGTCCTACTCTCATGTGTCGCCCCCTTCGACGCCTTACTGGCACGAACACATGTATTGTCAAGCTTTCACCTTTATGTTCCATTTCCGGCCTGCTGGTGATAGCTGACACTCCACCACTCTCATGTGCCGCCCCCTTGAAGCCTTACTGGCTTCGACACATGTATTGTCAACCTTTCACCTTTATTTTCCACTTCCGGCCTGCTGGTGATAGTTGACACTCCACTACTCTCATGTGCCGCCCCCTTCGAAGCCTTACTGGCTTCGACACACGTATTGTCAAACTTACCCACCCTTCTAATTCACCTTTCCGGCACCCGCTGCTGGTGCATAGTGACACTCCACTACTCTCATGTTCCGCCCCCTTTGAAGCCTTACTGGCTTTGACACATGTTATTGGTCAAACTTCCTTCTATTTTTTCCACTTCCGCCTGCTATGTTGATATCATGACCTCCCATATGCGCCGCCCCTTTCGAACGCTCCATACTCGGCTTTCATATATAGACTTCACCTTTACTGTCCACTTCCGGACCTGCTGGGTGATCAGGACTGACCAACTTCACCACTCTCATTCCTCAGCCCCCTTTACGCCGGCTTATGTCTATTTGACACAGTGATTGTTCAACGCTTTCCCCCTTTATTTTATTCACTCCGGCGCTTGCCTGACTGATCAGACAGTTGTTGTTCTACTCTTTCTATGCGACCTGCTTTCCCTTCTGGACTGCCTATACTCGCTCTCGTGACACTTGTATTTGATGCAACTGCACCGCCTTTCATTTTTCACCTTCCGGCCTGCTGGTATATGCTGACACGTCCACCATTCTCATGTGGCCACACATACGAGAGCACTTACTGACTTGCGAACAACATGTATTCCACCTTTATTTTCCACTTCCGGCCTGCTGGTGATAGCTGACACTCCATCATTCCGATTGTGCCCATCTTTTCCGAAGCTCTCACTCGCTTGAAATGGCGTGGTCAACCCGTACCTTTATTTCCTCCTGCCGGATCCTGCTTAGTGTATAGTTGACACTCCAATACTCTCATGTGCCGCCCCCTTCGAAGCCTTACTGGCTTCGCTACATGTATTGTCAAACTTTCACCTTTATTTCCACTTCCGGCCTGCTGGTGATAGCTGACATTCCCATTTACCTGTCCCCCCTTCGAGCCTACTGAGCACGACATGTATTTGTCAAGCCTTCCACCTTATTTTCCACCTCCCCGCCTGCTGTGATAGCTACACTCTCACCCACCTCACGTGCCGCTGCCTCTTAGCATCTCCACCGCATTGCCCCATTCTTTGTCACCTGTTCACCTTTTTCCACTTCCCGGCCTTGCCTGTGATGCTGACCTCCACCACTCTCATGTGCCGCATTTTCCAGAGCCTTATTGGCTTTGACACACGTCTTGTCAAATTTTCACCTTTATTTCCACTTCCGGCCTGCTGGTGACATCAGACATTCCACCCCTCTCATGTGCCGCCCTCTTTGAAGTCTCACTGCGCTCGACACTAGTGCTTGTAACCTACATTATTTTCCACTCCCGGCCTGCTGGTGAAAGCTGACACTCCCCTACTCTCATGTGCTGCCCCCTTCGAAGCCTATTGCACGAACATCTGTATGTGTCAACCTTCACCTTTACTTTCCCGCCCGGCTGCTAGGTGACAGCCTAAACTCCCTATCTTCATGTGCCGCCCCCTTCAAAGCCTTATTGGCACGAACACATGTCTTGTCAAACTTCCCTTTTTATGTCCCACTTCCGGCCTGCTGGTAACAGCTGACACTCTACCACTCTCACGGGCTGCCGCCCCTTTGAAGCCTTACCAGCCTCGACACCTGTATGGTCAGATTTCCCCTTTATTTCCACTTCCGGCTTGCCGGTGATATCTGACATTCCCCAATTCCATGTGTCGCGCCCATCGAAGCCTCCCTGGCTTCGACATATGTCTTGTCAAACTCGCACCTTTATTTTCCACTTCCTGCCTGACTGGTAGAGTAGGCTGGACACTCCCACCACTCTCCTGGCGCCCCTGAACCAGTGACTGACTTGCATACAGTTTAGTGTTAAACTCTCTCTCCTTTATTTCCCACCTTCCGCCTGCTGGTGATAGCCGACACACCACCATTCTCATGTCCCACCCCCTTTGAAGCCTTACTAACTTCGACACATGTATTGTCAACCTCCACCCTTATTTCCACTTCCGGCCTGCTGGTGATAGCTGACACATCACCACTTCATGTGCCGCCCTCTTCGAAGCCTCACTGGCTTCGACACATGTATTCCAACCCTTCAGCTTTATTTCCCACTTCCGGCCTGCTGGTGACAACTGACACTCCTCCACTCATGTGCCGCCCTCATCAACGCCTCACTGGCTTCGCTATACGTATTGTCAAACTTCCCTTTATCTTCCACTTTCGGCCTGCTGGTAGTAGCTGACACTCCACCACTCTTACGTGCCGCCCCCTTCGAAGCCTTACTGACTTCGATACATGTATTGTCAAACTTTCACCTTTATTCCCACTTTCGGCCTGCTGGTGATAGCTGATATTCCACCACCCTCCTGTGCCGCCCCCTTCAAGGCCTCACTGACTTCGACACACATATACCCACCCTTACCCCTTCAATTTCCGCTCCCGTCCTCCTGGTGATATCTTACACTCTACCATTCTAACGTGCATCCCCCCGGAAACCAACAGGTTTCAACATTGTACTGCCCACAAACTTTCACCTTCACTCTACATTCCAGTCTGCTGATGGGCTGGGCAGCCGAGCCCACAGACGCAAGTACTTTGACCTAGATCCCGGGGGGTCACCCACATCTATTAGGCCCTAGTGTGGCCCTATAGTCTATTCCTCGTTAGACTGTCTGACATGCCCACACATCAACATACTCCAGCTGAAGGACCCGAACTTTCCACAACCAACCTGCACCCACCCATAAAAGCATACGTTGTGATTGCATGCAGTCCCCATAACGCGGACCCCATTATCTCCCAGGCGCAATATCCGAGAGAGTCGTAGATAGATTTGCAAGAGCCCCGTGACTTGATCCCTGTTTTGCCCCCACCGGTCCTAGGCCATTTCCCCCCACACCCCTTTTACACGCTGGCACCACAACCGGGATCGAATATGCATTCCCTCTTGTGGTCGCTCGCCCACTCACGATGGGTTAGTCTATTCTTCTCTAGACTTTAGACAAGCTTAATCATCACTTCCTGGACGGGGAATCCGATCTGACGCACCCTGCCTGCATCGTCCTATAACAGCCTACGATAGGACTGTATACCGTTTACATTGCGCGGACCCCACTATCTCCCCAGCCCCGAGTCATAGCTACTCCCGCCGTTTACGATGAGTTCTTCCTTTCCACCCTATTTCACGTCCCCCCTCTTTCATCACTGCTCTTTTGCCACTGCCTTTTCTTCCCACTCCATTTCCATTCCCACCTTTTACTCAGTGATGCTCTCTGGCAAGCCACTGCCTCGTACCGCTTTATTAAATGCTTGGAACACATCCACGGACTTCAGAATCACTATCCGGGAACATGCCTTTGCAATCTGATTTGTCCCTTTCTTTGACATACCCAGTTTATCCAAGACCACTTTGTTTGACTGGAGCCCCTTCCCTTTTACCCCTATGACCACTCCATGAGCCGACATGTTTTGGATCCCGGGAAATTCCCTCCCCAAGGTCCTCAGGAACGGCCGGTATTTCTCTTCCTTCTCCACTTTTGCTTTTACCAGCCACTCCTTGTTCCACTCAAACTAGTAGATCAGGTTTCTTTACGAATATCAGGTCTGGCACACCCATCCTCCCATCGCCACACCTGATGTGTTTCTCTCTCCATACGTCCCACCCTTTCCTTTCCCCTACTGCCGCTAGCAGTGAGCACACCTGATTGTGTCTCTTCATCCTGTTCAGTTTCGTTTCGGCGCAACCTCCCAGAATGTGTGAACTGGTCTCTGGTAGTTTTCCACACGCCCTGCAGAGGGGGGCACCTTGCAGCCCTCCACCCCTATGCCTGAGTTCCTCTGTTGGGAGCATATTCGCTCTCATCGTAAGCCCGGATGAAATAGGACTGCTTCCACATGCTCCGAGATCTACTTGTCAACCATGAGTTGCTCACTCGGTCACCTTTGAACAGGCTGACTCCTGTTTCCTTGTGGTCTCAAATTCCACCATCTGGCGAATTCACCTGTCCTCTCCGGCATCATCAACCCTCTATCCACAGGGTCCAGAAGATTTGTGTAAGCTCCCTGCCCTCTCTCTATGAACCTCCTAGGCTGCCTTACACAGTGTTTAAGAACTTTTCCTCAGTGAGAATATAGAACATATTCGCAACTTCCACTAGTGCCAGGTCCGATGAGTGGTCTACATCTCGCATGTCGATTCCTCTTAATCACAGTCAGAGGTACCATTGTGTAGATAAACGGAACGGCTAGGCATCCGTCCCCTTTTACTAACAGTAAGCCCATTAGCCTTAATCAGAGTAGTAACCATTTTGACTGCACGTCTTATCTCTACGTCTGCACCATGTAGATTTAACTGCCTCGTTGTACAGAACACTGCCTTGTACAGCAGTCTCGGCACCGCGTACTCACACAACAACACCACCTTTTCTGTGGGTTTCAGAGGTGCCTTCGTGATCAGTCCTACCATGTTCTGTAATTCTCTAATCAGGTCTGGTTGCCTGATTCCTTTCCAGGGGCAGACTTCCACCCCCAGGTACTTGATCCGTTCACCGACCTTCACCATTTTTATCCCCACTCCTCCTAACTCCCAGGCTGGACAGTCATTGACCCTCCAAGCTGATCCCTTGCCCTTTTCAATGAGGAAACCCTGACACTTCATCGGGTTCGCTTTTAGACCTGACATTTCCGAAAATGCTTCCAAGATCCCAATGTTCATGGCCATCCGTCCCACGAATATCACTGCACAACCACCAAATCGTCCGCGTATGCATGACAGTGATGCTCTCTGCTCCATATTTAAATCCTTTACCATGCTGGCTCTCCACCGCGTCTAGAAGTGGGTCAATAGCCAGGTTGAACAACAAGGGGGATAGGGGATCTCCCTGTTTAACCCCTATCTTCCATAACCAATTTTTTGGGGTGAAACCCCCTGCCAGTGCGGACACCGGGTACTGCAACCCTCATAACAATCCTTTATGAGGTCCACCACAGCAGTGTCCACTTTCCGCTCTGTCAGCACCCATTGTACATGTTTATGCGACACCGAATCAAATGCTTTTGCCATGTCTATAAACACCATTGCCAGTGGTGCACCCAATTCCTTGCACTTCTTTAGCAGTCCTTCAATTACCAGCAGGTTTTCAGAGCACCCTTGGGCCTCCTTAAATCCTTTCTGTCTAACGCTGGTTGTACATGCTTTCGCCAATCTACCATGTAGAATTGATGAAAACAGCCTCAGGACCATAGACCCAATCGTGATTGGTCTCCAGTTTGAGGGTGACTTCCTCTCTACTGGGTCCTTTGATTTCGGTAACAGAGTCGTTCTGTTCTCCTTTAGAGCCTTAGGGATCACCCTGTTTACCATGAATCCATTGAACCATTTCTCAGCGCTAATTTTTCACCTTTAGGATTCCAACTACCAGACGCACTTTGGAAATTCCGTCTGGCCCAGCCGCAGAGCCCTTCTGTATCTTTTTCCTTGTCTGTACCACATCTTTCGGGGTGATGGGTCGTGTCAAATATCCGTTTTCACAAGCTGGGGCACACTTGAAACCCCCCATTCCTCTGAACTGGTCCTTGGCTTCCCATTTCCCTTTGAAGTATCTATGTATTTCTCCCGTTCCAATAGGGCATAGCCCGCCCTCGCTACCATCCAGCACCCACCTAGCAACTTTTCCAGTTTCCATCCTAAAGCTGCTACGTATTCTCGAGAAGTTCAGGGCTTTCCCAATCACTTTGCGTCCCGTGAAACGTCTATTCCGTAGCCTACATCCCCTTCTCGTCAATTCATCTGTCTTGCCTCCCTTACCCTCGACTTTAATAAGGTCCCGTAGAATGATCTCGCATTCTTCCTTATCAGGGGTGAGATCCCACCCCTTCTTAGCATTCCTCGTGACTTTGGCCAGCGCTCCCTTGATACATTTACCCACAATGCTGGGACTTGCATTGTGCGGAGCATCTCTTTCCATCGTTAAAGACCTTTTAACCTCTTTGGTCCTTTCTTTCTCACTTGGCATTCCCAACGCCCGATCCTGCTTTGCCATGTACCTAAGTTTCCCTTTGATTTGTTCTTTCGACCTTCCAGGGATCAACACACAGGCTTCAGCTAGAATACCTTTCCGTATCGCCCCGTCCCCCATCAATCCTTGCAATATTTTTGTTTCCATCACAGACCATTTTCCACGACCCTCGCCCTTCTGCCCGTCCTTCTTCACTTCCTTTGACGCCACGTACTCTACTAGATGGGCCGCTCTGGAGTGCAACGATAAACCTCTTTTTGTTTTGAACTGTCATTTACACACTACACACTGTGTCCCGAGCACTGGCGCCTTGTTCTTGTTTTTGCATTTTGCAGCATGGCAGGCCATTCTATGTTTCATTTTTCCTGACACCCCGCATTTAGCACATAACAGGACCACTTTATAGATCCCATGTGCCCTTCTTAAGTGATTGATACACCTTCCAGCATTTCCCACCACCTCGTCGCACAATTCGCAAATCTGTCCCACATATGGGAAGCTGATTTCCACAACTGCTCTGTTGGCCACGCTTTTCCCTCCTTTCTCAAAAGCCATTACCTGTAAGCTCTTCCTAGCACCAGCGGTATTAAAGAGCTTTCTTCTCCATGCCTGTAATTCCAGCCTTTCCCTTGTTACAGGGTGGCTAGTCTCCCCCTTTTGACTGGCTATGTCACCTCGGCTATGTATAGCCACTTTTTGTTCCGACCAGCCTTTCCTTGGGTTCACCGCCTCTATTCTCCGACCCTGCCTAAGGGTCCGGGGTACGGCAACCTACTTTCTGCTTCCCACAGCTCAACCTGTAAGCTGGGGAGTTACTCGCCGTGGACCTATTCACTTTGCCCGGGGAACTCACGCCTACATTCCACTTATTCCTCCACACGTCACTAAGCTTCCCCCTCCCTCGCCATCCATGCTTCCCTACTCCTGCCCCCCCTCTCGGCGACAACACTCCCGCTGTTCCAGGTCTCCGCAAGACCTCTCTATCCGCCGTCACCTCCATTGCCTCACTCCGAACAATTCACTCTACTGCAATCAATTCTCTTCACTAAGTACTTCCAGATCCTTTCGTGTCATCTGCAAGACTAGCGCGACACATCCATTCCCTTCCTTTTATGCTTCCAGGATTGTCCCCGCCCATTAGTCCTTTGTCCAATCCAGACGCTCCTACAGTTATGCCTAGCCACTTCCAGTGGCTATACCGATCTGTACGTGTAACATTTCATAGCCACTTCTCCTAGCGGCAGAGACCGCACCAATTCCTTTAACCTTTAGATCCTTTTCTATTCATTATTATTATTATTATTATTATTTCTATTATTTAACCATTGAGGTTAATTAAATTTTAGCCCATTAACTGATTCCACGTGCAACAGGCAATTTCATAGCCGCTTCTCCTGGCGGCAGAGACCGCACCAATTCCTTTAACCTTGAGATCCTTTTCTATTCATTATTATTATTATTATTGTTATTATTTCCATTATTTAACTATTGAGGTTAATTAAATTTTAACCCATTAACATCCAAGCCCATTAACTGATGGTGCCATGCCGTAATTCCGACGCCTCTTTGTTCCGACGTCTCAATGTTCCGAAAAATTTCCCATTAGATCGACATGCCACTATTCCGACGGTTCAATGTTCCGAAAACGAAACCCATTGGTCCGAAGGTCCGTTAGTCCGACTTCTCAAAAACGAGGCGCATTAGGCCGACGGTTCAATATGCCGAATAGGAAAAAGAGTTTTATACCTCGCTCGCTCCCTATCTCTCTCACTCTCACTCTCTCTCTCTCTCTCTCAATGATTTAAAGATAGCCTCTTACAATAAGTTAGAATGGACCCAAAGTATGTGATTGATACAGTCTGGTTCGGCTTTCGCTTGCTATCGGTATTTAGTATGACTTCTCAGCATTACGTCTTTCTTGTGTTAGGCGCACATGGCTAATTTGCATACGTGCACAGGATTGGCTGGCTCCGCAAGCCAAATAATATAACATATTTAATTATCATTCTATCTGTCTATCTATCAACGCATGGGTCTAGTTTTAATGTGATGTATTTTCCATTCAGACTTGTTTTCTCCCTTGTTCTGTGTGGTCTTGTAGGCTATACTGTGTGAGCCGAATCACCTAAATGGATTCCCGACGTGTAGTTTGGTATTAATAAAGACTTGGCTATTTATCTATCTAGGTTATAAGCAAACAATCATCCGCCGAAGGCGAAGTGAATAGGGGGGAATAGCCCCCGAGCCCAAAGGTCTATTTGTTATCAGCTGACAAATTGCGATGAAAACAATATCGAGTTTGAGATGTCAATCATGGGATATTGCCCAATATCCCGAGATAACGAACCAATCAAATTGCGCCATCTTAGGAGGTTCACGGTAGCATATACTAACTATAGGCCTATATAATATATCTATGTATTTATCTATGAATCTGTGCATTCTGGGAGAAATTAGAAGCTATCGCAAAACGCTCAAATATTACCTACTTTTTCGTATTAAATTCCGTTTTGTGATACCTAACAACATTAAATACAATGGATAAGTTAAAATATGTATTACCAACAAGCAAATTCGAAAAAAATAAACCCTGCATCATGGCAACAAGTCTGAATGGAAAATACATCACATTAAAACTAGACCCATGCGTTGATAGATAGACAGATAGAATGATAATTAAATATGTTATATTATTTGGCTTGCGGAGCCAGCCAATCCTGTGCGCGTATGCAAATTAGCCATGTGCGCCTAACACAAGAAAGACGTTATGCTGAGAAGTCATACTAAATACCGATAGCAAGCGAAAGCCGAACCAGACTGTTTCAATCACATACTTTGGGTCACATTCTAAACTTATTGTAAGAGGCTATCTTTAATCGTTGAGAGAGAGAGTGAGAGTGAGAGAGATAGGGAGACGACGGAGGTATAAAACTCTTTTTCCTATTCGGCATATTGAACCGTCGGCCTAATGCGCCTCGTTTTTGAGAAGTCGGACTAACGGACCTTCGGACCAATGGGTTTCGTTTTCGGAACATTGAACCGTCGGAATAGTGGCATGTCGATCTAATGGGAAATTTTTCGGAACATAGAGACGTCGGAACAAAGAGGCGTCGGAATTACGAGCAGGCCCCTAACTGATTCCCACGTGCAACAGGCAATTTCATAGCCACTTCTCCTGGCGGCAGAGACCGCACCAATTCCTTTAACCTTTCGATCCTTTTCTATTCATTATTATTATTATTATTATTTTATTATTATTATTATATTATCATTATTTAACTATTGAGGTTAAGGTTGAGGCCCATTAACTGATTTCCACGTGCAACAGGCAATTCCATAGCCACCTTTCCTGGTGGCGGGAACTGCACCAATCCCATTATTCTTAGATTATTTCCTCTTATTACTCTTATTGTTAATTGCAATTCCATTTCATCCGCTTACCACTTTAGCCATAAATTACATCAATTACACCAGCTTTGTTCCTTCATAAAGACATCCTCATGTTACTATGGCTCCCCCAGCTTCCAACAGATACTCGCTCCGCTCAGGAAGCCTTTCACACTCGGGTTTTAAGGACTTACTGGTAACACTTTACTTGAAGGTACCGTCATAAGAGTGACATGACATTGTCATAAGAGTGACATGACACAGTCATAAAAATGTCATAAACATTATGTCAATGTCATTAAACGTTTATGACTGTTGTCATTAAGTGTCATTCGATTTGGTAATGACAAGTTGACATTATTTTGGTTGTCTTCATTATGACAACTTGACATTAATCAAGGTGACATAACCAGAATTTGTCTTTGTCATGACAACTTGACATTAAATTTGTTTGAGATGTCCTTATTATGACAACGTCACATTATTCAAAGTGACATTACTAGAAAATGTCTCTGTCACGACAACCTGACATTAACGAAATATGCATCTATTTTTGTGTTTATGGCAAGTTGACAATGATTATTATAATTAGCTGTGCAAGGTCAAAGACCAATTCTAGCACTTGGTCATTGATGTTTGACAGAATACCAAAAACTGACTGTCATGACATCATTATGACAATGTAATGACAAAATTCTACTCTAAGTAGTGTAGCTATTTGATCTGATACATATCATGAGATAACTGACTGTCATGACATCATTATGACAATGTAATGACGAAATTCTTTGACCTAAAGTAAAGTGGTAGCATTTTGATCTGTCATTAACATATCATGAAGGATAAACTGACTGTCATGACATCTATGACAATGTAATGAAGAAATTCTTTGACCTAAAGTAAAGTGGTAGCATTTTGATCTGTCATTAACATATCATGAAGGATAAACTGACTGTTATGACATCATTATGACAATGTTTTAATTATCATTATCATTAACATTGACAATTTTATTTTCTCAAACATATGAACTGGTTGTCACAACATCATACACGTTATAATGTGCTTAGAAACAGGACCTCTTCTGCCCAACACCCACCCACTCAGGAACTAAACAATACCATAATATTCATAACATGCATGCTCATGCATAATGACATTCAATAAAGAACAGACAGTAACTATTTATGAAAAATAAAATAAAATGGAAGAAACATGTCTGTCATGACTGACTGTCAAAAGTGATTACTTTTGTGCCTTCTTTGTCATGCACCAGTCGACCCAAAACGCCACCGTGATGTCGAATCGCCAGCCAGTAATACCACTCAATCATCTGTAGGTGTATTTTGAGTGATTCTTTTGTTCTATTACCTCTCAGGCGCCATATTTGTTGTTTGTATGTCTGCCATGCCCGCTCTATGTGCTGGGTATGGGCTCCAGTTTGTGGGTTCACAAAATTCTGCTTATGGCAAACACTAAATTGTTTGTACCCATACTGGGCAAGGCGGTCCTTGTAAGCTTGCCACTCATCAGAGACAATGTTGGCATTCCTCCTAACATGCCTTCGGATTTGGCGCAAGAGGGTTGTCCCGCGGCGGTTCCTCACTAGTTTCAGGATGGGTGTCCTAGATTCCTCCTCCACTTCCAACATCCCAAAGACCCAGGTGTGAGAACGCCTCCAAGTGTTGCCGCAACGGCCACGATGATACTACAAACAAAAAAACAAAACAAATACAATGTGACATAATGTTCTTTGTTGTTTTGACTATGTGGTTATGTAACCCTCATGCTCCTTTAAGAAATACTAATGCAAAACATTGCAATTTGATCTGACATCAGATGTGACGGGACAATCAATATAGATATAATGTATGTGCTGATTAAGATCGTTGCATTGAATAGTGGTTGTTGTGATTATTTATTCCATTAGAACGGGCCTGAACTGAAGCTGTGGAAACCTACTTAATATGTGACACTTCCCCCTCCTGCGCCGCCACTCCCATCTCGGCGCGCCTTGATCTACCAAATTAGGGTCCATTGTATCGAAAGTATCGTCCCATGTGATTTCATTTAGGATGGTAATCTTTTGCACCAAAATGGAAAAGGAAAGTAGGATGGGGTGGGTTGTGAACAAACACACTATCTACTGTACCTTTCGTTTGTGAGCAAATTTGCTTTCATCAATCGCAACAAATCGATGGCGACCTCCAATCCTCATCCCTCTCTTCCTGAGGCGTTTGACGGCAGCCACGCAAACCTGTGAAAACAGAAGTAAAAAATCAATATACTACAACGTAATTGAAAAATCTTTTCCAAATATGTTAAATTGAAGTAGTACTTATGAATGGAGTTCTATGTGTATTATACGTAATTCTTTTTTTTTTTATGTATCAGCTATCAGCCACTGAATAAGTAAAATATAGTATTAATTCTGTACTGTAAGTCTTGTGGTCTCTGACTTGTTTGAATCAATATTGCATCATTCACCAACCTCTCTGAGTTTTTGGGTCATTCTGGACAATGTCCTTGAGCTTGCTGCTATACCATCACAGATCATGTCCAGTTGTTTCAACCGCAAACCTTGTGCAAACCTTAAGAAAAGTAAATTATATTGAAGACATACTGTGAACTCATACATAGGTAATTAAGTAATATACACATGGGGCTGAAACAGGGAGAACATCCCAAAATGTTCAATCTTTCTTGACATTCAAATTCAGCATGGTTGAAATTTGAAAATAAAGTTGGTTTAGTTGGAAATTAAGGTGCACTACGGACTCTTCTGGCCCGCAGCCTAATTGCTAAAGCAGATATTTAAGTTTTTAGTTACAGTATACTATTCCTCTCAGGAAGAGCAAAGCATTTAGAATATACTTGGTAGTTTGAAAATTCAGACAGAAAATCAGCAACAAGATTTAATAAAAATTTTGTACATTTTCACCTTCTTCCACCTTAGCAAATATCACTGCTCATTATTTAGCCTATGAAAATGACAGCTAGCCTAGGCCTATATCAAAACAAAAAACGGAAGGATTTTAAATACATTTCTAAAGTAATTTGCCTAAAACTATTCACAAAAAAGTCTTCATTCCATCAAAACATGAAAGTTCCTAGGGATATCTTTTAACCAGGGTGACTTTTATTTTTTTATTTTTTTACATGCATTAACACAGATTGAGATAACAGAGTCAGAGCGCACATATTAATTTCGTGCCTACCTGTGTATGAATTCGAGCCATTTTGCCAAAGGAATGTGGGATTTTGAGAATATTGTTCCATGTCGTACTGACAGCAGGTGGTTTTTATGACGATTACAGACCCTAAAGAAGGAAAAAAGTTATCACCAATTATAGCCTTGACTAGTCATTAACGTTACTGATTATGATATTTTAATAGAGCCCATCTTACCTGCGAAATCCATCGCTGCATCTAGATTTCTTCAGATGCATCTTGCCATTGCATCTTGCGCAGGTTATATTGCTTTTCAATAGTCCCCATTTACACATCCATTTCACAGCTTTTCTTTTGTTTTCTTTAGTGTCGGGGCGCCGACTGTTTCTCAAAAGTCCTCGTAATAATCTTGTCATCGTGCTTTACTGCCTCGATGTCTTCTTTCTACCCACAGCACAGAATAGCGCTTAAAATTAGGCGGCAATCTTGAATTTACCGTAATTACACCAATACTGTCGCAAAAAAAATAATATATATCTATCACTTGTTGAAGAAATTTTAGAAAGTGACACGATAACAAGCCATGCATCATTTGAATAATTTCCTCTTTTGCTTCTCTTATCTGGATGCATAGTTTGTTTTAAAGTTGTACATGAATGCGTTAAGTCTTCAGTGCACTGCACTGCAGGTATTGGTCTATTACCTGCTTTACGGTAACAGGCACTACTCAGCAGAAGTTCCGGACGGTTCCACAGGACGCTTGTTGAAGACGACAAGAGGGAAAAGAACTACTACGACTAAAGCGAAGTTCGAAAGAGAGGTAATTCAAACGAAGCATATTATAACTTATTTTTTTGTAAATACACGTTATATCTCTGGCAGCTGTCTTCCTTGGTCAGTATTTGGTAGTTCATTGCTCACTATGTTAACGTTAGCTAACATTAGCTAGGTAAGGACAGGGCCTGAATTTCTGCGTGGGGTGTAACTTATTGTGCACAATTTAATTGATTCCTGCAAATTAATAATGTTAAATAATGCGGGGATTCCCCACACATTTACAGTGGTGTAACCTTATGTTATTCAACGAACGTCTGCAGCGGTGCTTACTGCCGGAGTCTGGCCGCAACTGCTGTGTCCGACTTTCTGACTTTGACCCTGAACACATCTGTAGCTCTCTCTGTACCAACCGCTAACGTTAACGAGAGAGAGAGAGAGAGAGAGAGAGAGAGAGAGAGAGAGAGAGAGAGAGAGAGAGAGAGAGAGAGAGAGAGAGAGAGAGAGAGAGAGAGAGAGAGGAGAGAGAGAGAGAGAGAGAGAGAGAGAGAGAGAGAGAGACGAGAAGAGAGAGAGAGAGAGAGGAGAGGAGAGAGAGAGACTTAACTACTACGGTCTAATAAGTTTGAGGAAACAAACAGAGGCTGGCTAAATAGTAAATCTATATCATGTGAGGCTGGAACCTGCGCAGAAAAACAAACAAACAGCAAAGACCGAAAAACGAATGAAAATAGCGCCACGTGATGTCAGCATAACAACCTTAACCTTAATCCTCAGACAGGTAATGTTAACTGTAACATTATAGTAAGAGCTTCAATTAAACAAAGGTGATAACGGTGCAATGAGTAAATGTTGCCCTGCTGCGTTTTATCAACTGATGTTTCACAAAACGTCTCTCATTCAGCAGTCCTGAAGAGAGAACTTCCAGTTAGCTAGAATGCAAACTTATTTTATAGCCTATTCTAGATTTTAAGAGAGGTTGTGAGATGTAAATGGCTTTTTCCCTCTTTTTTATGCTGGTCTAGATGGCAACTCGTGGCAAGAAGAGAGGTGAAGGGAGCAGCAAGACTAAAAGACCATCCAACCCTAACCTGTGTTCCTCTATGACTGGTGAGTTTAAAACATTAGAAATCATTGAATAAATATATAGTTTTCCAATAATTTTGAAGCCTCGTAATGTATGAGGCATGCATGTATAAAAGTGGTATCACCTTGGCAGCTCATACACTTTTGTGTGTTCCATATAATAAACATTACATACATGATGTCCCAGTTTCTTCAATACTATGGATAACAATAGGCAACGTCTTGTAATGGTTTTAGGCTAGATAAATTGATTTTTACATGATTATGGCATGCTGCATAGTGCCTATTTGGAGTAATTGATTCAAAATCTTGGTTTCTAATCACTGGCTAGCGAATTTGACTAAATGTATCCGGTTAGGTAGCTGATCAGGATGTACCATCTGTAGATGAGCTTGCGTCATTGCAAACTGAAAAATAACGACACTAGTCTTGGTTGTTCTGAAGCAATTGTAACGTCCTTGTGCACCTATGGCAAGTTTGTGTTAAGGTGAAAACAGTAATA
>OLKM01005432.1:0-17182 GCA_900291075.1 Melanogrammus aeglefinus | reverse complement strand
ACAAGTTTTCCCGGCTGGGACAACCGAAGCAGCACAATTGGAGAGATCAAGGTCCGGAGAAAGGTGGATCGAGATGCAGAAGTAGCGATTGATTCCTGGCGGACAGAGAAGGGAAGTGGCAAGGGAACGAGAAAGATTCCCCAGCCGAACGAAATTAGAGAACGATCTTCCTCCGCAGACAGACAGAAAGAATTCGAACATGCAAACTGTGGACAAAGTGGACACTGGCAAACGAATGTGAAGCCCCTGCGAAAGGGGTTACCCCGTGAGCGCCCCTAACCGATGAAAACAAGAACGAAACGGCTCAGACAAGGATAGAGGAACTATGGAAGAAATTACAGTCGCATGAGGGGTGACAGAACTACGCATATAGCATTCCAATGACCGAAACTACAATAACCATGGAACAGTTAAGTCAGTGGACTCCTCCGGTGGTCCAGCAATATCCAGGCAACAGAGTGCCGTGGATGGATGAGAGAATCAAAAAGGCTTCGAATGAACAGGGAATCATCTACACAGACCGAAATCAACATCAAACCCCCTGAGGGCTGAGCATAACTAAATTCTATAGTTTACCGATCCGCTCGTTCGTCGTAAGCTCAGAGGAAAGACGAGTGGTGTATTTAATGCAGACCAGTCAATAGTTGATTTCACCAATTGGAATGAACCGTTAGATTGACACGCAATTTGACTGATATTGGGTGAAGAGTAGGGAGTGTTTTTGAGTGTTTGTAATTTTCAATTTCTTTACTTCTGAGTGTTTGTTTATTTTAATCCTTTATTTTTACGAGAGGTCTAGTGTTCGTTACGAGAGAAAGAGTGGCAGGACGTTTGGGTCTTGTCCCCGACAGGGTGTACTAAGTTCATGTTGGTGGTTCGCTTTCTTTGACACAACAGGCATCTAGCCTTTACGTTATTTATTGAGTATTGTTTTTGTTTTAGTTTGTTGAATAACTATGGAGGTATGCAATTACTTCCATGTTGTCATATCACTCCATCACAAAAAGGTGTTAGTATGAGGAACTTGTATGATTACTGATAGTACTGAAACTATCACCATATTTATTCCCGAGAATGAGCGATTCTATATCTCGTTTGTAATTGCCTCGTTCTTCTTCATTTGCGCTGTTAGTCGAATCATTAGACGATTACAGACAAATTCGGAGATATGATTAATTCAACTCGGTTGAGCAGGAGGCTGTGACATGGTGCACCTCCTGTCGCATCTGACTGATTCTGCACTTTTTCTTTTGCCCAGGAGTGTTCGTATCTGACATCCCTCATCCCCCATCACAGACCGCCTTTCTATTTAAGAGGAAGGTCCTAATTCCTTTTCCTTCGGTGGCGGTGGCATTCATCACTTGAAAAGATACTCTGTGCAACTGCCTACTCCCCAAACGAACTGAGTCCATCGTGATTGTCTTCACCAATGGTGTGAGGCCTCACTGCCAGAGAGAGGGAGGGCTGAGAGTTGACCTCTCGTTCGGATTACATTTAAAATATCTCTCATCCTGTTTTTGGTTTAACAGTCATTGTGTAACCTAGTGGACTTTTGTTATTTCTCGCTGTTATTATAGTGGGCCTAAGTCACGCCTGTGTATCGTTGTGTTCGGTTGAAATTTCTATTTGTTCTTTTTCTCTTGCCTTTTATGCCTTCTTTCATTGATGGATTTTCGTTGAATTAGTTAATGGTCACCAAGAAAATACACCTGAAATCTCTGACCTTTTTTGTCTGGTGATCTCTTTAAAACTGATGTTATGTATGACAAGAGGGAGGAAAATGTAGAAATGTTGGTTGTAATTTAGTGTCCTCTCTTATTGTTCACTATTTCTAGTCTAAGGAACAGGCCAGGCCTCCTCCATACCTGATACAAGGTGTTATCCCCAACTCTGCCCATTGTTTATGTGTCAGGGTAGGTCGAACCACCTGGCTCCGGGGACATTAAGCCAAGGCGCCAGCATCTTATCAGGAGAGTGGGCGTCGTGTTCACGTGTTATTCATCTATCCCTTTTTGTTTTATATCGCCCAGACCCTTGGTTCGACGAGTTAGAGGGTTTTCGACAGCAAGGAACAAGTCATCGAACCACCGGTCCCACTATAGATTATCCAACCTAAGTCTGTATCTGCGCTGAGTACATCCCTGGAATAAACCATCTTTCAACCTCTACTTCCAAAGCCTGTCAAGCGTTTTGATTTCGGATTCAAGAAATTAACTACTACGACTGAAAATACACAACGCAGAGTCTGTCCGAACAGTTTAGAAAATAGCGAATCTAACACAACAAAACAACCAATAACTAGACCTTTTTCCACCATTGGTGTCATTGTAGAAAAAACACAGCAGTCTCTGTGTAAAGGAGTGGAAGCAAAACTTCCCATAGACATTGATGAATCTAACCGAGTACAGTTGACTCCTGAAATCAAGCCTCACCTCTCCCAGTACATGACCGTTGTAAATCCCTGACAGCTTGGTCCACCCGGTTGTTGACCCGTGAGGTGTAGTTTCCACCGTGGCTCTCCTCCATCCTCTCCACGACGTAGGTGGCGAGTATGGTGACTCGGTGGTCCGTTGCCATCCAGCGCCACGGGTAGGTGGGGGAGGATGAAGTCAGCGCTGCCACGCTCAGCATGACCCTGAATGCCCGCGCGGCTTCTCTGGGTCCACATGGACATGTTCTGTGGCCCTGATTCCTGCGGTGGAGGGGTAGCGAAGGGGATAGCGGCCCTTTGTTACAGTGGTTTGGTCTGGTTGTCATTTATTTACATGAGAACAAGTAAACCCCCACATCAAATCGTGAATCATCTCCTGTTCACTACATAGGTACATCCTCAACTCTATATATATCTGGTGAAATACAAAGTTTAGTTTTGGGCTTACCGCTACACTTGATCGTCCTAATCATCATGAATTCACCGCCTCCATGGATGAGGCTCATCAATAAATACATATAGAATTGTATTGGACATCTCACCGTCCATGCCATGGCCACCTTAACCACACACCCACGATTAACAATGCATACCTTATCATCCATCATCACTAATCAGGCAGACCTAAGAATTAACAACATCATGATGATGTTACCACTGTCATCATGCATTCCTTACTTAACTACATCATCATGAGACATCAACTACTCTACCGTACACTGTTTTTGAAGGGTAAATATTTGTTATACTGCAATTGCATATGGGATACCTATGTGGACCGTCACAATAAAGTTGACTCAGACTTGGCGCACTGGCAAAATATTCCATCACACTACATACAGCAATCCTCACACCTCTACATCATAGTATGCACAACTAAAACCACACATCATGACGTAGCAACCTCATCCATAGCCCTTATTCAGCAGAGAAGGCCCTGTACTCACAATTGACGTGAGATTGTAGGGCCGCGGTCATGGTCGCTGACCGGTTGCTGACCTCGAGCCTGGTATTTGCCATGGTATCGTTTGAGCAAAGGATTCATGTAGAGATTTTGGGCGTCGACGATAAGGCTGACGCGGCCGGGGAGGGGCAAGGAGTGGCCGGCGTTCTGCATCATCCCGGGTGCTCACATTGCCGGCAGCGGCGTCGCACGCCAGCGTGGCGTGCTCTGCCCTGCGATGAGCGGTTGGCGGAGGAGCGGGGGTGGAGATGGACCGCCCGCCGTTATGGGCGACTGTAACCAGCAGAGATAAGAGGTAACAGCAAATCGATAAGGCTCTGTGGGCGATGACATGGGTGGCCTCATAGGTTGCTTCCATTAAAACAGCGAGAGAATTTCACTTTTCATGTTGGTTACCTCTTTATTTGATTGTGCTAAGCCAGACAGTTTTATACACAAAGCTGTTTCAGTGCAGTTGAAAACTGTTGCATGTGTGTCAACCTTGAAGAATATTGCTTTTCTGCATTTCACTGCATTGCTTAAACACTTGTTATTTTTTGAAACGTTCCCTCCTCTTAATAGCAATACATCTGTTAAATGTTCCCGTTAGTCATTTGGTTTCGGTAGCGCATTATCGATTGACCAGGATAAACACACACATGTCAAGGCTCCGCCCCAACGCCTCACCGTACACGATGAGCTGGCATGGTTGCCTGTCTTCCTGCTGCCTCCCCGTCCGGAGTGAGCCTGACCAGGTAATCCCCGCGGTCTCCCAGCACCGGTTCCCGCAGCTGCAGTGAACCGGTGGTCCGGTTCCAGGGTCACCCTGGCGGCATAGGTCGTCGAACAAAGTCGCGCTGCGGTGGACGGTGTAGGTGGATGAAGTTGCGCCCTCTGAAGCTCCAGCCCACGGAGATAAAGGGCCGGGTGGAGGCTCCAGCGTGGGTGCTGAACAGGACCGCCGCCAGCGGCACCGTGAGCGGGCCCGCAGGTAGGATGCTCCCCCCCACGCACATCCCTGGAAGACAAGAGTCGCCGAGAGGAGAGGCTGCTGAAGCATGCCTGCCAGCCATTGCTATGGGCCCTGGAATGTGGGGGCCCCATCTCACCGCTTGGAAGTCAGGAATGCTCAGGCTCCACATTCATAAAATCTCACATAAAGATTACAGCTAAAGATTGTTTTGGTTGGATAAAAGGTTATTCAACAATATGTCATTATAGTAAGGTAAATATAAGCACCTGATAAAATGAGGCACAATGTGGCAATGATGTGGTTTTTCCATGTGTGAGGAAGACGAAAAGTCCAACAATGGGTTTCCTTGCAGGCTTGTTTTACTGTCAAACATTTCTCAGATGTCTCTGACTTCTTTATATGGCCGGGCAAGAGGGGATCAAACCTCCCCTTTGATGAGTAACAGCCGCAAAAATGTTGACCAGACCGCGTTGTGTACATACCACCAGTACGCCCATGGCTATCGGAGCAGTTAAGCATACAGAAGGTATGGTTAGGGTAGGGTTAGGGTTAGGGTTTAGGGTTCCCCCCGAAGCTGGACTAGATTGGTTCTGGAGGAAGTGTCGGCGGCATTAAGTCAATGGCAGCCATTCATGTTTTGACACATATACTGATTGATCTTCTCTGGAAGGAGTCTAATGCCTGGTCTTAACTAACATTGTTAAGACATTCACATCTGACAGAACCATCCACACAGGCCAAATGCTAATGTCTGGTGGTCAAACAGCCCCCTGACAAGGCTACCTTAGTTGTTTAATGTATCGTCGTTTGGTAGCAATTTACAATAAGGTTACTTTCGTTTTTCCTTTAATTTCATATTAGCTAATGCAAATAATAAGGATTAAATAAAGATTAACTAACCATTTACTTACAGTTTAAACTACTTATCTTAGTAATCATTAATTGACATAAGTTTAATGCAGTAATAATAATTATATTATATACCATTAGGGGTTAGGGCTAGGTTTATACACTTTAAAATTAACGTAGAATGAATACCATGAAACGCCTTTACCTTAGGTTAACATGAACACACATTATTATTTGATTAGTTAACTGCCATTGGTTACTTGATTTAGCTGTTAGTCAATCGTTTGTTTATGCTTATTAATGCATTAACTAATGTTAATGAATGTACCCTTATTGTTAAGTGTTACTGTATCGTCTGTATGCCATGTTTTGTTGGAGCTCAATAATCTCCTTTTCAATGGGAGACTTGGCCATCCGCAACAGCATTCAATGTTGTATAAAGTGTTCTATAAAGTGTAAAGTGTTTCATGATTTACCATAATTCGTAAAGAAATACATTTTAAAGTAATGAATTCCTCTTGAAGAGTAATGCACAAAAGCCAGACAGAGTAAGTTATTTCAGTTTGTTTAATCAGAATAGATGAATGTCTTTTAAATGAATGACCAGGAGTTTGTCTCCTAATCACATTGAGGGTATGACTGCTGATTCATCGGCCAAAACTACTGTCCAGAAACCAAAAGCCCACAATGTTTATTCACAAAGAGGCTGAAGTGCTAGTAAAGATGCCAGTTAACTGAAGTATAAATATCTTGTTTGTATTGGGCCGTATCATGGGTGGGCCAGTTCTTTCCAAAGGATATTGTGTGTTCAATTTATGATGCTTTTAAGTGAGTAGGTATGGAGCCTTTTTAAAGTGCTTTGCTTGAACAGAAGCAGCCGACCGTGACATTCCAGATGAGGGTGGATCAAAGAGCTTGAAGGTGAGCCCGGAAGCACTCCACACATCCATCAGACTCAGCGCCTTCAGGCCCAGGGCATATGTCGCCACGGCCTCCGAGGGCAGGACGCTGGAACCAGGCCTGCCCATCCTCACGTGTGCACTTCACACATGCTTCTGGAACAACAGACGATGTGTGGACCTATCTCATAGTGACAGCTATAGTGAAGTGTTTTTTTTCATGTAAAACAATAAAGACATCCATACCAGTGTCACTCAGGAAATTTACATTTGCACTTACACTGCCTTGGTGAGGGGTGTTTTGAGTCCCCGGGCAAGGCATCCACTGCTAGTTTTGGGTTAGATTCCCTCGGTATACCATTAAAATACCAGGGTAAAGGTCCAATGCCCTGGCCATAGCTTTAACACTAACAGGGTTATTGGTTCAATACCCTGGGCCTAGCTTTAACACTACTAGGGTTAGGGGTTCAATACCCGGGGCATAGTCTTAAGACTACCAGGGTTAGGGATTCAATACCCTGGGTATAGCCTTACCATTGCCAGGCTGGGGAATTCTATGATTCCCTGGACCAGGCATTAACACTGGCACGTCTGGTTCCCACTGGGGCCCACCTATGATGCGAATGTTTGCGTCACAGTATTGTGTGAGAGGCTCTGCATCAATGTGTCCACCAAACACAACAGTGTAGAATAAAGGGTCCTGATTGGCTGGAGTCCCTTGTGAACTCCTGGCATACACAAGCAGTTTCACCCGTCAGTGGTTCAATGAGGAGGATGGATCTGGATGGAGTTAACATTTGCACAAATACGGATCAGTAAGGCACTGGCTGTTGACTATGAAGGAATGTTTATGGTTGATGTCTGGTAGTGTGGCGGCATGACTATGACATTTACTGGAACCGTATCATATTGAAGATTGCAATCAACTGAATACCCCTCCCTCTCAAACATATCTCCCTTTCATTCGACTTAGGAGAAGCTTGTTGACCTGTAATGTTCCAAAATTATGAAAAGAGTAGTCAAGTGCCAAGTGTTGATGTCCCTTGAAATATTTTTTATTTACCCGACCTAAGTTCCTTTAGGTCTGGTTGGAGTCCCGACGTGAGAACCAAATTCCTTAGGGTCGGATTGGAGTCCCGATGCGGGTACGAGAGAGACTGTTGATCTGATCTTGAATACATTGCACTTTCTAAAAGGCTGATCCATTTCTTTGCGCATGTTTTATTTTCCTTATCTATTGTTTTATTTTATTCTATGACAATTTGTGAAGCACATTGAGTCTGCCTTGTGTATGAAAAGTGCTAGATAAATAAAGTTGCCTTGCCTTGCCTTGCTTTGCCTTTGTAAGTTAGTGTAGTAAGTTATTGTAAGCTAGCCTGTATAAGATTACAAGTAAGAAGGCAGGGGTGATTATTATTAAAAAAATAAGTCTTCTCTAGAGCCGCTTGTCCATTATGGGCTACTATAGCATGGCGGTGCTTTGTTGTGTCATTGTGGGCTCTGTGGAAGAGGACCCTCCCTCATTGTCAGGTAACCAAAACTATTCAAATCTCATGAAATTTTACCCTAACAAAACATATTTATGAATATTGCATTCCATCTCTTCCAAATCCATTCTGGTAGAGGTCACTAAATCCTAAACATTTAACCTTCAAACATGATTCAAGGACGAAACAAAATTGACCTGCGGGGAATATTTGAGACCAATAGAGGGCAACAGAGGCCAGGGTTTGTAACTTCAGTTCATATTATGTTCATTCGGCTTCAGTACGTTATCTAACAAGTTAACAAGGCTATGAATAAGTTCTTAGCTGTACTTTCAAGATAACCAGCTATTCAGTATATGGCACAATACCACACCATGGCATAAACCTTTAACTTGTATTTTCTTTATTAGTATTGCTGCTATTTCAGGAAGGGGAAAGTGGCCCAACAGCAATAACAATGCCTCAGAACACCAATAAAATACACACAAAAAAAAATACAGACTATTTGAAATAATTGCATTATTACCTGGCTATACCCAACACAAGCACCGAGATTGATAAAGGATATGGACAATATCAAAGTACATCCTGTTTTTGAAGGAAATATACTTATTTTCATTTTCTAAATTATTACATACTATTCAACCTTAAATTATCGATTAAAGTTTTGAAATCCTGAAGAAAAGAAAGAACATAAAGACTTTTTAATTATTTTCTCTAAAATGTGTGAAATGTATTTGCATAATAATATTATTTATTATATGCTACATGTGAACCTCCTAAAATGGCACAATTTGATTGGTTCGCTATCTCAGGATATTGGGCAATATCCCATGATTGAGATCTCAAACTCAGGATATTATGTTGCTCGTTAGGCTAATAAAAACAAATAAACCCCTAATAAAAGCAAAATAATCCCAGCAAAAAGTGTTAAGTTGTTCATTTTTGGAGCGTTCCCGTGTAGTACATGCTAAAACAATTATTCACCTCAGGCTCCGTGGATATCCCCCACTATTCACTTCGCCTTCGGCAAATAATTCTTGAATATGATATTGAATAATTTTCATATAATTATTTATTCTTTTACTTTACTTATGTTATGTTACTTTATATTTCTAAATGAAAAATGAAGGTTATATTTACCATGTTTGTTGTTACTCCACTTTTTAGTTACTTTGGAATTCTGTGATTTCATAACTAGATCTAGAGGACAAAATGATTGAGAAATATTATTCAATTATTTGCACACACACAAACACACACACACACGCACACGCACACGCACACACACACACACACACACACACACACACACACACATTCACAAACAAACATTCACGCATGCACATCCTTAAATCCACCAAGGAAGAACAACATAATGAAACAGACAGATTCATAATAATCATCTTCTCACCATCATCATCGTCATTCTGCATGTCTTATCTAGGCTAACTGCTTTTTATTGACCTACTTTTTATAGACCCTCCTCGCTATCACAACCAAGACGACTCCAACGCCAGCTGCTACAGCCACAAAACACGCGGCCATTACAGCGGCAGTCGTTGCTATGGGAGCCGAACAGCGATTCTCTGCGAGAGAAGTAAAAAAAATCCCGCCACTTGTCAACCAAAACGAGCATCAACATATCATGAGATGAGTCGTCCATAGTCACTGAGGAATCTGTTAAACTGGTCCCAAAACGGGGATGTGCACACCCATTAGCCTCAAAATGAATTAGCCTTTAGGTTTACCTTTGAGGGAGACCACATGGTCAACAGCTTGGCTGAGGTCGGTAAGGGTATTGACAGCAGTGCAGGTGTACTTCCCATAGTCAGAGCTGTTGACTGATGCTATAACGTAGACCGGCCCCTGGACGGTGGTGTGGACACCGTTAAGGCTCCAGGTGTAGGAACAGTAGAGCAGCGTCACCTCCCCAAACTCCACTGGACTTGGACCAATGATGGCAAGTCGCTCAGGCCCATCTAAACAACAAGTTAACAATTCAACACTTCTTACAACTGCCTATTGCAAATTCCATTTGCCATAAAGATAGTAGTTAAAGATAAGAATTATACTGAGCAAAACTACTTTTTCTGGACTTAAATGTAAGGCTATGAGTAAATCGCTGATGAAAATGGTTACAAGATAAGGAACATGGAAGAGAGGAGCAAGGTATGGCGGAAGTGGATGAGAGCATCCACCACATAGCATGTAGGCCTATTAAAACATTAGTGAGCAAAACATTCTCTCTCACTCAGTGTTTCTTTGTTAGTGCAACCAAGAACATAGCCCGTTAACCCCTTCACACAGGATGGACACGGGAACTCACAACCAACGGTCAGAGTCGGCGGCCGGCCCACATCATTGCTGACCGGATTGGAGACATTACAGGTGTACGGCCCCCGGTCGTAGCGTGTCACGTTGAGTATGGTGAGGGTGGTGCCTCCGTCGCCGATCTGCACCCTGTCACTTGATACAGTGATCTCAGAGCTGCCATTCATCCAGAGGTAAGACAGGGAGGAGCCGGTGGAGACCTGGCAGGACATCCTCACCGAGCTGCTGAACTCCAGAAGCTCTGTGGTGTTGGGGGTGACTGTTACACTGGAGACTCGCTCTGAGGGGAAAACACAGCTAAGATAAGATAAGATAAGATAGACTTTGTTCATCGCAGATGAAAAATATAGGTGTCATAGCAGCATCAATCACGGAACATTCAAATAGTAATATTAGAAACATAACATAATAAAAATATAATCAGTTCATAACAGAAAATTGAATAATGAAGCCAAACCACGCACAAAATCTTTCCAAACAGAACATGTAAAATGGGTAAAAGTGACACATTGGAGACCAGTGCTTCCATTGAGCTGCTGGTCTGTGTGTGTGGTGATGTCCACGGTGTAGGCACCGCTGTCCCCCACGGTCAGATCCCACAGGTCCAGCCATCCACTGGTGGTGTTCAAACTGATCCTCTTCCTATATGCAGGGGATACCAGACTGCCTGCGGGAGTGTACAACACGACGTTGTTCAGATTAAACAGCCAAACGATGGACCTGAAGGGAGGGCCAGTCGTGTTTCGGTCCGTCAAACTGAGGTTGGTCTCAAAAGTCATCCTTCCCTCCAGTTACTCCAGTAAGGGAGCCTTCTCCTAGTGCTGCCAGCCCAGGACAGAGGGCCACTGCTGGGGGACAGCATGGAGAATAGGAATAGTGGAAAATGCATTAAAAACGGTCATTTCTTTATAAGTCTATTTGTAGTGGCACTCCGTCTGTTCTGAGTCTTCTGTACCACAATTTTGAGTTCAGTCTTAGAAACTATTAATTGACACGCGAGTGAGACAAGTAAATCTTCCATAAAAAATGTTTACTAGAAAACTTAGAGTTACAAGTTCACACGGTCAAAAAACTATGTCGCTTCCAACATCTCTGAGCTCAAATCCAAACTAAAAGTTCCATACGCAGGCACAACACTGACGTAACGCATCTGATTGGAAGCTTACGTTCTTACAAGTTATTCAGCTTTTAAATGCAATACTAAATTATATAGTTCAACCTAAACATTCTTTCAAATCCTAATGAAATTATTTATCTTCAGATACCTTTTTAAATCTTTTTAAACTAAATTATTATAACACATGAAATCATGAATTTGGCTCTTACATTACCCGGCCCCTAATTGGTTAGGCAGGAGGACTAAGCAATTATAACTTAAACATTATAACAACAAACAAGAGCCACAATACTTCAAATGTCCATAAACTTTAAACTAGTATCTTCTCTCTTCAGTCTTCTGATATTGCCTCTTCCAATAGGCACAGCTTGTTTACAGGCCTTTCCAGCGTGCTGGTTTTAGTCTTTAGCTTTACTCTTCTCACTGTTCCATTTGAGTCTGGCAATGTTTCCACAACCTTCCCCATGAGCCAGGAGTTGCGTGGAGAGGAACTGTCCACTAGTAGCACGACATCTCCGGTCATGAAGTTTCTTCTAGGCTTCAGCCATTTTCTGGCGCTCTTGTAGAAGTGGAAGATACTCACGTGTCCATCTGGTCCAGAATAAAATCCGCGAGATATTGGACTTGTTTTCCATCTTCTTCTTGTGTATTGTGTCATCTTTGCTGAATATGCCTGGAGGTATGCTAGGTTTGACATTTTCAGCAACAACAAGTGGTTCGGTGTCAGAGGCTCAACGTCGTTCACATCATCTGAGACGCTTTGTGAGCGGCCTGCCATTTATGATACTTTCCACTTCACACATTATTGTGTGTAGGCAATCATCATTCACTGTCTGTTCTTTCAATAAGGAATTAAGGATCCTTCGCACTGTCCGGATTTGTCTTTCCCAAACCCCACCTTGGTGAGAGGCTGCTGGGCTGTTGAATATCCACTTTATCCCTTTTGGTTGCAGGACTCTTTCAATCTTGATGTTATCCAGCTGTTGGATGGCTTCTCTCAGTTCTCTTTCAGCGGACACAAAATTAGTGCCATTATCCGACCTCATGATGGTAACTTGGCCTCTTCTGCTTATGAAACGTCGAATTGCATTAACGCAAGAGTCAGTGTCAAGGCTATCTGCAACTTCAATGTGCACCGCTCTGAGTGTGAGACAAGTGAACATCACGCCGTATCTCTTGACCGTACCCCGGCCCGTCTGACATCAAACGGTCCAAAGAAATCAACACCGGTGTTTGTGAAAGGAGGTTTGTCTGGCAAGAGGCGATCTTCAGGCAAGCTTGCCATCTTCTGCTCTCCAACCTTTCCATTGATCCTGCGGCATGTTGTACATTTGCTGATTATCTTTCGGATTGCAGAATTGGCCTGTGGGATCCAGTACTTGCGTCTAAGCTGTGCCAAGACATAACTGCGTCCACAGTGTCCTGTTCTTTGGTGTATGTCTCTTAAAATCAGTGTGGCGACTCTGCTATGCTTAGACAGAATCACTGGATGTTTAGCATTTTCTGGCATAGCAGACTTGTTGAGTCTTCCACCAACCCTTAAAGTGTCGTCTTGGAGAATGGGGTCCAGTTTGAACAACTGACTGCTGCGGCTGAGCTGTCTGCTCTTCTGCAAGGTTTTGACCTCTTCTCTGAACTGCTGTCTCTGGCTGCATCGGATTATCTCTGATTCAGCAGCTACTAAATCATCCAAGGTAAGTGATTTCTTTTCCTATTGTTCTTTTGTATTTCTTCATGTGTTGTTCTAATTTTGACTTTTGCTTTTCAGGGTCCTTTTCAGTTTGATGGATTGTTTGTAATAACTCTTTTCTTTCTTCCTTCAGCTTCCACAGAGTTTCCTTTACTTTCAAAATCCACGCTACTGATCTTTTCAATTTATGCCAATCTGAGTAGTAGTTTATCAGTTCGTTCAATGGTTCCATATCTTCTTTGACCTTGATTGCGTTGACAGTGACTTTGTTCTTGACTTCCGGATCGTTTGGAAGGCTTTCTTCTTTTCTGTCTGGCTGCTCTGGCCAGTCACTTTCACTGTTCAATAGGGGTGCAACGGATCATCATTGATCCGTGATCCGTTCGGATCATCTATTTCGGTTCGGTGCACGCATGATCCGCGGATTGATTTATGAAAGAAAAAAATTGTGCGCAAATTGAGCTACTTAACACGCTCTGGGTAAAAGTCTGCAACAGTTCCCTTTTCAATAAGCAAACAGTCCTATGGCTCGTTGTGATTTATTGTCCTCAGCGTACAACATGAAGAACAGTGGGCATGGAAAATAAAAGTAGGCTAGACTTCGGTGACTACTGTAACGATAACTGCTGCCTCCAGTGCTACGTCTGTTTCCATATACTCGCGCTGCCACACTAACCTGTCGCCTAGGTTACCACACAGATGTAACGCGTAGCTGACATAGCGATAGCGATTGCTAACACAAAGAAAAACCTGCAACACAGCGTGGTCATGGCGAGCGGAGGAACAGAAGAACTAGAACGCCCCACATTTAAATCCCCTGTTTGGGAGCATTTTGGCTTCCCTGTCAAATTTAATTCAGAAGGAAAGAGGTTGGTGGATAAAACCGTGTCGGTGTGTAGGCACTGTGGCACAAGAAAGCCATACAACAGTGGAAACACATCGAGCATGGCCACTCATTTAAAGCGACATCACCCCGGTGTGAAACCGAAAGCGGCTCAACAACCGCTAATCACCGCGGCATTCAAGCAGCCCCTTCCTCCGCAATCAGACCCGCGCTAAAGCGATCACAAACGCTATCGGTCTGTTTATAGGTGCTGACATGAGGCCATATTCCGTTGTGCAAAACAAGGGATTCAAACACATGCTGAACGTGCTCGAGCCACGTTACGACATCCCGTCGCGCACCCACTTCAGCGACAATATTGTGCCAGGTCTGTATGAGCAGGAGAAGAAAAAGGTGGTGGATGAGCTAGCTGTAGCACCCTCTGTTGCACTCACAACAGACGGGTGGACGTCGAGGGGAACGGTGAGCTATGTGACAATAACCGCTCACTTCATCACAGCAGACTGGGAGATGAGAAGTCGGTGCTGCAGACACGCCCCCTCTACGAAAGTCACACAGGCAGTCACCTTGCGCAGGTACTGACACAAGCAGTGGAGGAATGGAAGAGATAAAGAGGCCCACTACTAATATCCCAGTCACAACTGATAATGCCAAAAATCAAATAAATGCAGTGAATGAGGCAGGACTGGGCCCACAGATAGGGTGCTTTGCACATGTAGTAAATTTGGCATCACAGAAGGGAATCTCAGTCAATAGGATGGACCGCCTCCTTGGGAGGATCAGGAAGGTGGTTTCCTACTTCCACAGAAGCACAACAGCTGCTCATGTGCTTAAGACAAGGCAAGAAATGCTAAAGCTGCCTACTCATAAGCTCATACATGATGTCCCAACAAGGTGGAACTCCACTTATGATATGTTAGAGCGTTATCTGGAGCAGCAGGCAGCTATATACTCTGCATTGACCGACAAGACCCTAAAGAAAAATGTCAAAGACATCATAACCCTCTCTGATGATGATGTGAGAGTGGCAGAGGAGGTCCTCCAGGTGCTTAAACCCCTTAAAACTGTTACATCTCTGCTGAGCACTGAAACGTCACCATCTGTGTCAATGATCCTTCCGCTGAAAACAAGGATTCTACAATCCATGGCTCCAAGTGTGGAAGACAGCACCATCACTCAAGATGTCAAGACTGCCATTAGAGAGGACCTGAAGCCCAGATACACTTCACCCCCTACTCTACAGGACTACCTCCACAGATCTACTGCCCTGGATCCGAGGTTTAAGTCCCTGTCTCACATAGACCCTGACCTACGCCAGAGGACATAGTGTGACCTCACCACTGAGATGGTGAGGCAGTCTGGCCACTGAAGACTGTGATGAGGTAAAGGAAAAAAACATTATTTTTAAATGATCAATTTAAATCTTCATAATTTTTTTATTTTCAGTAATAATGGCATTCATTTAAGTTTATTGCGCGCATTTTTCATGTTTATGAAACATGAAAAATAAATAATAGGTTTAATTAATGACCTATTCTTTTCTGCAGGGTCAAGCTGCAGAGCCAACAGGAGCAAACTTGGACACATCTCCTCCACAAAAGAAGTCGGCATTGGCAGAGCTTTTTGGAGAGACCTTTGCCTGCAGCAAAGACATGGACAGCAAGACTCCTGCTGACATCATCAAAGAGGAGGTGGCATTCTACCTGGCAGCAAGCGGCATTGCAGTGGATGGTGATCCACTGACATGGTGGAAAAGCAATGAGCGTAAATACCCTCATATTGCTAAGATGGCAAGAATGCTATCTCGCTGTGCCAGGCTTCTTCAGTTCCTTCCGAGAGAGTGTTTCTTCAACAGCAGGGGACATAGTGTCTGCAAAGAGGGTCCACACTCTCCCCAGACCATGTAGACACCTTGTCGTCTTGAAAAAGAATTTAAAATTATAAGCTCATGTATGCCTTTGTTTTCTTTCCTTTAATTCTTCTTTGATGATAATGTTCTTGTTTCACAGGAAGATGATGTGCCTTCTTATGTTGCACTTTAATTTGTTTTTTATTTGATGGTCATTGGTCCATGTTTCAAGGAAGATGATGTGGCCTTCTTATGTTGCACTTTATTTGTTTTTTTATTAAATGGTCATTTGGTCCATGTTTAAAGGAAAGAGAGATATGCCTTTTTATGTTGCACCTTTAAGTTGTTTTTCATTGATTATGTTGAAAGAAGATGTTAATTGTACACTTTAAGTTGAATTTATATATTTCAATTGAATAATTTAAAAGTGTTAATAAACAAAAAGACAAAACATGTTTATTTGTCTTGTCTATTTTTTTTTTTGCTGATCCGAAAAATGATCCGATCCGTGACCTCTGATCCGAGGAACGATCCGAACCGTGACTTTTTTGATCCGTTGCACCACTACTGTTCAACAAAAAGTTTGGCCCGTTGATCCAGGTTCCCCCTTGGACCAAGTTCTTTGCCTTCAGGCCTCTGCTGGCTTGATCTGCAGGATTCTCTGTCGTCCTAACATGCTTCCATTGTGACGGCTTGGTTGCTTCTCTGATGAGTACAATTCTGTTAGCGACGAATGTCTTGAAACGGGCTGTTTCGCTGTCGATGTATCTGAGCACTGTAGTGCTATCTGTCCAGAAGATGGATTGTTGCAGTGGGATCTTAAGTTCTTGCTGGTAGCATCTTGTCTACCTTCACTGCACAACCGCTGCGGTCAGCTCCAAGTCTTGGGATAGTGATCCAACTTGAGTGGGGCTACTCTTGATTTTCCCATAAGGAACGCACAATGTTTCTTGCCTTTTCTTTATTCCCAATAACAGATAAGACACAGTGCCATATGCGTACTCTGAGGCATCTGAAAAATGGTGCAACTGCGCTGCTGGCAGTGCATCCTAAAATCCAAAGGCTTCAAACACCTGTCACGCGAAAGTTGGAGAGGTGAGTAACATCTTCAATCCACTTTCTCCAATGTTCAGCATGCTTCTCACCGACGTCTTCATCCCACCCATGTTGTTCTTTACAGAGTTCTTTCAACAGTAGTTTAGCTGGCAAGATGACCGGGGCCAGAAAGCCGAGGGGGTCGTAGATGGAATTGACAACTGATAAGATGCCTCTTCTGGTCATCGGTTTGTCTTGCAGCTTCATTCGGTAAGTGAAATGATCGGATTCCGTGTCCCACTGGACACCGAGGGTCCTTTCAACTGGCAAAGCGTCATGTCTCAGATCCAGGTCTTTCACTTCACTAGCTCTGTGAGCCTCTGGGATTGATAGCAACACCTTCCTGCTATTACTCATCCACTTCGCCAAAGTAAAGCCTCCACTGGCACACAAAGTCCGCAGATCTTCTGCTAAGGTCACTGCATCATCTTCTGTTGCTAGGCTCTTCAAGCAGTCATCCCACATAGAAGTTACGAAGACTGTCTGAACGGCTCTGGGGATGCAACGTCTCTGTGATCTTCAGAGTTCTTCTTAGGCATATGAGGCAACACTCCGTGCGAAGAGGTGGCTCGGAGAGGTGCACTGCCCATCCGGAATTCTTCACAGGTTCAGTCCAACTGCCCGTTTGGCCACCAAAGAAAACGTAGAAGTCTGCGTCATGTTCTGGACTT
>OLKM01005431.1:0-17189 GCA_900291075.1 Melanogrammus aeglefinus | reverse complement strand
TCCAAACTAGCTCCATAATACTCCAAACTACCTTCATACTCGCTTCCAAACTAGCTCCATACTGGGATACAACTGGCTACTCAGATCCTACTTAGAAGTTAAATTGGTAAAATACGATTTTGAAAGGAAGTTGGGGCCATCCGAACCTGTGCTGTCGGCTAAAGGGCTGGAGCTCAATGGCTGGTTTGAAATGTTTAAACTGGGGTGATTTACTTTTCCTGAAATAAGGAAACAACTGGCCTTACTGGGTCGTGTGGGTTTTTCTGATGGTTTGAATAAGCCTCCTCAATCCTCTGCTAGAAAGGAACATAAATAAGAGTCAGAAGTTAAAAGAAAGCAGCAGTGAGAGCTGATTGTCATTCCATCCTTAGGGAGGCAATCCACCCCAACCGTTCTCTTTCCCAATGGCTGAGCGTCAAAGCTTGTGATTCTTCTTACACTTGGTGTAGCCAGACCGGCTGGTATTCAAAGGTCTCTCTGGGACTTCAAACAAAACAATGCCCGTGTTGTCACGACATTATGCGGGCAAGCGATGCGCTCATTCATGATTTCCGGTTGGCTCCTGTGAGAGGACCCCGTCTTTCTCCCACCAAAGTCTGGAATGGACGTTCATTCATTCTTTCAGCCTCTCAGCAACACAACTACTTTGTTCATATCTATACAATCTAAACCCTAAAATCGTGACGCAGAGGGTGTGGTATGAGTGTAGAGAGAGGGGGGGGGCAGTATTGTAATTACCTGTCTCCCTGGCGGATGTTTTGGAACTGGACGCTGATGAGACAGGCGAACAGGTCCGACGACCGCCCTCCACGGGACGAAGGGCTCTGCGCCACACCACCCAGGAACACGTCGATGTGTTGTCAGGAGTGCCGTAGAGGTCATTAAGTTCCTCGCGCCAGCTCAGTGTTGTTCAGAACGCTGCCAGCCTCATCCACGTTTCCGGGCTGCGAGAGGTTGCAGAACCTTGCGCCAGTCGTTGTTGTATCCTTTAACACAAGAATAAAAAAACATTTTTTTCTTTTTTTTGTGATCTGTCTAAATCACTAGCCTGAATCACAACCAAATGGTTCCAACTGATATGTGCTTCAAGACCTCATGACCTAGCCAAACCTTATACAACCGATTGTTCGTACATTTATTCACTAATAATCCTGGGGGGCCAGCGTGGAGTGGGGGGGGATCAGAGTGGGATGGAGTTATGGGGGGGGGGGTTACCTGGGAGGCCATGGTCACGACCCCTCTGCAGGTTCAGGGCGGCCAGGTCTAGAGCCAGGTCATCAACGAACTTGAACAGACGGTCTCTCAGGTCGTCGTTCATCATCCTGTCCTGAGTGTTCAGTTTCGCCTTCTGACCCACCAGCCCTCGGAGGATCGGGTCCACACCCCCTGAGAGGCAAAACAGGGTCACAATAATAATAATAAGAATAGTAGTAATAAGAATAATATTTTTTTCCCTTTTCCCTGGCTCAAGCACACTTTACATTGAGGGGCAATCAGGTATAATCCACACACGTGACATCCAATAAAAAAATAAAACGGAATGACACAGAAGACACAGCGGGCACACAAGGTCAGAAGACCCAGGTACAGTTGAACCCCTGGCCTGGAGTCAGGTTCGGAATGGGTAGAATAAAAGATAAGGTGTACCTTCAAAAACAATTCTCCATGGAGTGAAGAAGGCCTTGTGCAGCATCACGTTGCCAAACTCAGAGTGTTCCTTGAAGTTCTCATCCAGACGGAAGATGACACGGGCTGGACAGCGAGGTGAGCGAAGCGGTACGCTGCCGTGGCAAACACAGTTGGAGATGCTGGGGTCCACGGCCCTCACTGTACCCGGGGTAGGTGGACAGCCGTTTGGCGATGACGCTTGGTGTCCGACAATGTGCCGCAGGTAATTCCCGGAAGGTAATGACCTACATTGGAGTGGAAAGGCGCCAACTGTGAGTATGATCAGTGTGGGACAGATTTAAAAAGTGTCCCCACATTAAAAAAACTTTGTTTGTGTGTTTGTCAGTCCTACCTGGAAGTACCCCCCCATGATTTTGCGGGCCTCTTGGTACAACCTCTCACCGCTCCAGTGGGGGTTGAGCTTAGCGAGAGCGCGGGCCAACCGGTTATGTTCCCGCATCAACAGCGTGTGCAAGGAAGTCAGTGCAATATTCTCATTGGTTCGTTCGTCACCTTGGAGACATGACAGAAAACCAAAAGGTTACGGCTGCTAATTGCATGATCACATCCTTCTTCAACGCTTCCACACTTGGATCAATGATTTCTTGATTCCACCACTTGGAGTAAGATGGAATGATTTCTTTCGCTAGTGAAACTGGTAAACTGTGCTTATCATATTACAATTTGGATGTCACGAAATATCCTTCCTTGTAAAACAAAAAACAGCACAACCTCTCTGGCGACATATACAGAGAGCCCTTTAGGGCCAGCAAGACTGACTGCTGATGCTTAAATTTCAGCTCAGCGCCAGGGGAGCTACAGATATCTCAAGAAGATATCTAATTTGTCAAGCTCAAGAATCAACATGTTCTTTAAGGGGAACGGTCAAGCTCTCATTTTATTTATAACAAGATTAATGCTTCATACGTATATTGGTAAAAATTGTGAATGCAACATTGACTTTAGATATTACAAATATTGCGTTAAAGTTAGATAATGACCTTGGGACCAATGACGTCAAAGGTCCAACATGTTGGACCTTTGACGTCATTGATCTGATTTGGAGAAGGTCCAACATCCCCTTTGTGGTAACGGAGAAGAACCATTAAGCTTTTTACTGCTTTTTACAGTTTTTGGTTTGATATATCGCTTTTAATTTGCCCCGATGTTTTCCTCTTACCAGCAATGAAGCAGGCGACCTCTTGTGCGTCCGGTTCGCCGGTGATGGCGGCACGGTTGGAGCACATGTTGTTGGACATGCTGGTGAAGGGAAGGAGTTCCCGACCGCTGTCGTTGTACATGGTGTTGACCTTCAGGAGCCCAAGGTCGCGCTGCTGAAGGGTCTCGCAGTTTTGGTGGCTAGGCTGACGTCTGATCCGTAGACCTGCCCCGAGTCGATGTAGGCGGTGAGGGTGTTCATCTGCTGACGCACGGCCCGGCCTCCAAACAGGTAGCCCGTGTTCCCCGAGCCGCACGCCGCCGCCGAGCGGAAGAAGGGCATGCACTTTGGGCTATCGGAGGTCTTCAGGCGACTATCATTGCCTGGGAACTTTATTGAAGGTGAGAAGAGACAACACGGGCTACATGAATGATGTGGATCTAGAATGGGACCCCCCTCTAGTGCCGTGTGTGTTTCTGGAGTTACCGACCACCATAGGGAAGCAGGGCTCCTTCATGTCGCATGTCTTGGTGCAGTCGATACCGTCGTTGAAGGAGCGGATGACGGGGATGTGCGGGGTGAAGGTGAGGTCGTGGTCAGTCCACTGCCCAAAGATGGTCACCAGGTGGGTGTACAGTGGGTCACTGGTCAGGTCATCGTTCCGTGCTTTGAAGATTTGGTTTGACACTTTCCGCACCTGGTCAGACGAAGGGGATAATTGGTGATCTTGGTCAAACAACAAACCAAGTAGAAAATGGAAAAACCCTTATCTCTGCTCCAAATCTGTCAGAATAAGTAAATGGTTTATTATTTACAAAAGGGAGGAGGTGGTTGTTCTTCTTGATTTTGGGGTCCCAGCCGGCGGGCAGGGAGAAGCCGTCTTGGTACTTGGCGGGCAGCCAGCGGGCAAAGGGGGTGTTGGCGGCGCCCAGGCGGCTGTTCTTCCTGAAGGAGGAAGTCACACATACCTGGTTGGCCCCTCGCTTACCCACACACACTGGATAGACTGATACAGACCGGCTCTCCTCAGTAGAGCAGAGGTCAAGAGACAGAGTGTGGTCCTATCAAGCATCCTAACAACACTCACAGGGCCACACTTAAAGCCCTGTGGGCCCACTAAAGATCTCAGGACCGACACTAAGATGTTAGAAAATAAACAATTACTTGTTGTTGCATTCGCTGTTGGTGGTGCGAAACCTCTCTAGGTTGGGCGTGGTTTTGCATGAAGGGGAGCGAAGCCTCGCAGAGCAGCCTGTTATATCAGGCGATGGTTTTCAGGGTCTTCTTCCCATAATTCAGTCAGATCCTGTAGAGTGTTGGAAGCAAAAAAAAGGAAGAGGTCAGCCAACCAGCAGCACCCGCACATATGGTGGAGGTGCTGGTTATGAAACCATGGGTCTACCTGTGGCGTTGATGGAGCGCTTGTGCACACGGTGCTCCTGCAGAGACCTCTTCTGCAGCAGCTGGATGGCGTGGTCCATGTAGTCTGAGGCGCGGACGGCGGAGCGGGACAGTCCAGACGGCTGTTTGAGGAGCCTCAGGATGTCTGAAGGGCTCACTCTGCTCCTCCGAACACGTGAAAGGCTCCTACGAACAGAAGGAGAGGCCTTTTCTGTTAATCAATCCTATGACCACTTCATGTTTATCTTGTGTGATGAATCCATGTTTCGGTAATCGATTTGGGACACTTACTCTCGTCTTGAGTACTCGTAGTCCTGGTCCACCTTCGCCATGGCCTCCTTGACGATGTTCTCAATGAAGACCCTGTGGTCACCTGAAGAAAAATGGATGCTCATCTCGTTATTTAGCAATAGAACTTTCACATCAAGCCGTGTCAATAAGTTATATTTCATCATTTATTGGTTTATGAGCCTCCATTCCTGATTGGATCTTTTTTTTTCAGATAATATTTTATTTTTGTTTTTCATTTAATTATATAATTTAGCCAACACAGAGTCACTTGCAGTTCTTGAGAGGCGACCAGGAGGTGGCAGTGCCCCCGCAACAACATCTTGCTATGAGTGAGACTTATTACAGTTGGTTTTTTCGATTTTAGCAATGTATTACCAAAGTGGAACAGAAAAGTAGCCTTCTATTTTTCTACCTTGTCCATGCTTTTTTTTATATCTAATTTTGGTATAAAAGGTAACTGTAAGTGGGATAAACCACTCCAATGTGTCCTGTTAATGGAAACATTTTATTATTTTATTCATGGCAAAAAAAATATTTGATTTTTGTAAAATAATTTACTATTTTATTTTGTAAAATAATGTATTATTTGCCATTAAATGGACCCCCTTAGGAGGGGTTTATCCCCGCCACTGACTACTATCGAGTGTGTCCTTGAGCAAGACACTTAGGCTGAATCCCATTTCTTTGCTCAAAGGAAAATCTCAGCCCTAGCCCTCACTGTTGCGCGTTCACGTGCCTTGGAGCCATGTCCCAATACCAGTTTAAAGGTAGCTTAAGGGGTAAGGGGGAGGGCTAACATCCCCTCAAAATTGAGATTTTCGATGGGCACCCTCAAAGCGCTTCAGTTGTGACTTGCTCCCACAATACCTTGCGAGAAAACTGAAAATCAAGAAATATCCTAGACAAGATGGAGGGCGAAAAGATGCGACAGGATTTGAAAAACACAAATTTAAGTGTTTTCTCTGTAATAAACTATTAATTATTTTATTAATTATACTCTGCAGCCCGGCCGCGGACTCTCGGAAGATCTGGATATCATACGACATGAGCCCGGGGCAGCTCCCCGACCCTGGGCCGCCCGACCCCGGTCCACGGCCGGGCTGCAGAGCCCGTGATAGGGCTCTGCAGCCCCGGCCGTGGACCGGCGGGCCCGCGGTCGGGGAGCTGCCGGGCTCATTGTCGTATGATATCCAGATCTTCCATGTTCTAGTGACTCCAGGTGAAAATAATATACTAATATATTATATTAGTAATGTTATATAAGTAATGTTATATTTATCGAAATGTAGTTTCAATGCATTATAAACATTCGTTATAACCAGATAGGTTCTACATAACCACCGCGGGGTTGACTTGTCATGCACTAAATCGCTAGTTTAGCGAATTAGCTTCGCGATCTCCGCAACATGGATAGTTTCCATGTCAACACTTGCCCTATTTTCATGTCCCATTTCGCCCATTTCATTGCATGTTTATGGGGGTAATGTGTTAGGGCTGTTAGAAACGGACTCTCGGAAGATCTGGATAATCATACGACATGAGCCCGGCAGCTCGCCGACTCTGGGCGCCGCCCGACCCGGCGTCCACGGCCGGGCGGCCCGCGGTCGGGGAGCTGCCGGGCTCATGTTGTATGATATCCAGATCTTCCATGTTCTAGTAACTCCAGGTGAAAAATATACTAATATATTATATTATATTAGTAATATTATATAAGTAATGTTATATTTATCGAAATGAAGTTTCAATGCATTATAGACATTCGTTATAACCAGATACATAACCACCGCGGGTTGAATTGTCATGCACTAATCGCTAGTTAGCGAATTAGCTTGCGATCTCCGCAACATGGATAGTTCCATGTCAACACTTGCCCTATTTTCATGTCCCATTTCGCCCATTTCATTGCATGTTTATGGGGTAATGTGTTAGGGCTGTAGAACGGACTCTCGGAAGATCTGGATATCATACGACATGAGCCCGGCAGCTCCCCGACCCTGGGCCGCCCGACCCCGGTCCACGGCCGGGCGGCCCGCGGTCGGGGAGCTGCCGGGCTCATGTCGTATGATATCCAGATCTTCCCAGGTTTGATGACGTCACAGGGTAGGGTTGTCCCATTTGGTAGGGGATCGGTTAGGGGTAGCAATGAGCATGAGCAATGAGGGTAAAGGTAGGGTTAGGGTTGAGATGTAGGGTTGAGACAGTGAGCAAAGAAATGGGATTGGGCCTTAAGTAGCCCTAACTGCTCCTGACGTGCTGGCTGTCGCCTTGCATGGAAGACTCTGCCGTCGGTGTGTCAATGTGTGTATTAACCAATGTAAGTTGCTCTGGATAAAAGCGTCTGCTAAATGCCCTAATAATAATAAACCCCTCTAACAGAGCATCTGGCCCCAGGCTCCCAGGTCATAGGGTAGAACTGAGGTTGCATCGATTATCACAAAAAAGATTATAAGATGGAGCACTTACCAGTACTAGCATTGCACTGCAACCCCACCAGAGCCACAGTCAGCAGACAAAGAAACTCATACATATCTGAAAAAGGTTTACAGTGGTTATGTTTAACCTACATGTAGAGGCCTACCAAATACACTGTATGACCAAATATAATGTAGTTTGAGATGTAGGATATGTGTTAGGAAATACAAACCTGCAGTGTCCGTCCCTCCCCAAGACAATACCTATAACATAGTTAGGTTATGTTTTTATACCTACTTAGAGAGACACACCCCTTTTTGGGGCAGGCCTACTTGACCAGGGCTTAGCTGATGCCTGTGTCACAACAATTGTTTCTGTTTGAAAATAACTTAAAATAAATGCTAATCAACATAAAAACTTGATTGGCTCGTGTTAATGTCAAACCTCCTAAAATATTTTGTAAGAAGTTAAGGACTTCCATATAGTGTGACTTCATTTGAAGTCACTTACTTTGGATATTAAGGGCAAATCACCTAGCGACCTGGCGTTGAAACTCATTAAGTCCATAATTACTGGTATGCGGAATATATAATGACACGGATGGCGGTAATCCACACCCTTCAACGATAATTTGGACAACAAAAAGGACGACAATTAAGATAATACTCATAATAGTTTACTAATAGTCTAAAATACCCACTTTGAAAATGACTTTGTTGATGAGCATGGTTGAAGGGTTGAAAAGCATCTGTTATGCATTTATATAGAAAAACAAGTTTATTCAGAAGGAAAGCAAAGACATCAGACACACAAAAAACATTTATAGAATTATTTACGATAAACATTGTGGTTTTCCTTCTGTCTGAAGTAATGCAGGGGAGCAGCATTCCTCCTTTTCGATGTAACTGGTTGTGTGACCTCAGCATAGCTTGCGGCACAAGCAAAATAATAAAAGATGGAAAATGTCCACTGTCTAACAGAATAGGTTTTTCCACATATCTTTTTATAGAAAACCTCTTGCGATGCACCTGGACAAATCTTAAGTTTTATAACCTGGGTTCATCAGGTGTTTCGGGTCTTGCACCAGACACAGTCTCCCAGGCAACCCAACCGGAATTGATCAAGTTGAGCACTACCTCACCCACGACACTCCTCTCCTGATCCACAGCCACCTTGAGGCAACTTCGACTGCCTCTGCGACCATTGTTGTTGACCTTAGTTTGCTTGCTCCTGTGATGCCCAGCATGTTGTAGTAGACCCTACAGAGGGACTGTCCTCGAACCCTCTGCTCCCTACTTCAATGGGCTCACACCTCGCTCGCCACCCGTTGGAGAGGCACTGCTCCACCAGCTCGGCGTACTTCGCTCTCGCTCTCACGTTGGCTTCCTTGATGCGCTCTTCCCAAGGGACATGAGCTCCAAGAGGATGATCTGCTTTGAGGCTTCGGAGAGCAGCAACATGTCCGGCCTAGGTGTCGTGATATTTTTATGCATTCAGTTTAATGCATAAAATATCCTATATTTGTTTCCAGCGAAAAGGTTGGGGAAAATTGAATTATGTTTGAGAGCCACATGACTGCTAGGCCTCATGTTGCCATGGGCTAAAATACCCACGAGCAGGACTGCATCACTACCGCATGCAGAGAAAATATGAAGAGCATGCGGTTAAGGGCCTACCTGCTCAGAAGACGTCACCACATAAACAGCCTCCAGGCGGCCGAGCCACATGGCCAGAGGCACTAACATGGCCAGAGGCACTAACATGGCTGCAGAGCCCTGAGGTGTACATGTCCATAAGAACCAGAGGCACCAACGCTAGGCTAGGCGTCTCTCTAGCTGTTCCAGAAAACTGACTGGTGAAATGGTGATTTGGGCTCAAGGTTCTTATTTGGAAAATGCGTTACAGGTTATCATGAAAATGAATAGGCTAAAATATGGAGGGCTATTTCATTAATAATCGAAATAATAATAATATTTGATAGCTTTTAAAGCAATTGTTTTGAATGCTTATTGAACTTTGAGAACATATCGTCTTCCCTCCACACAGAGGAATGAACGTTTGTCCTAATGAACAAACACATGAAGCTGTCTTTCTTGATGGGAATTTCTAACTACCTGTGCCCAATCTCGTCTCCTCTACAGTGTTCCAACCAGGGAACTAACAGAGTAAAAACTGAGCCAGGTTGAGGTCAAATGGCAAGGGTTTCTGAGAAAGATGGAACGAGGTGGTTTTGAATGGAGGAACGCTCCTAGTTGGACTGACAGAAGAAATAGTATTGACCCAAAAAAGTCAAAGGTCACCTGGACTGGAGTTTCAAAATCTCTAAAGAAAAGCTCCGCCATGTAACACGCACCCTCCCATACACATTCACATAGTAGGTATCTGCATTCAATGGTAGATATCTGTTAGGAGAAACCCCATAGACATGAATGGCAAAAGTGACGTCATTTCTCCTAGGAGGCATACCTTTGTGGATATCTGAAATGACAATTGTGGATCGGAATAATGTAGTTGCGGGTATCCAAAATGTTGACTAGGCGAAACTGAATTAAAGATGTCTGGTTTGCCATATGACAATTCTGGCTGCCTTCATTTCGCCTAGTCAAAGCTAATTCAAGATATCTGTAATTACATTTTGACTAGGCGGAATGAAAGTTACAGATATCTCCAATTTTGGATATCTCTAATCAAAATTAATTTAATAGATGTCTACAATAAAATTATGACTATCCCTAATTCCAGTTTGATATATCTACAAAGTCATTTTGACTAATAATAATTCCAGTTAGCGATATCTACAATGTCGTTTCACCTAGTCAAAACTTAATTTAAGATATCTGAAAAGGGACATGTAGATATCTTGAATTGAGGTGAATTAAAAATATCTTGAATTGGAATTGTGACTAGCCAGAATCAAATTGTAGATATCTCAAAATGGAACTACAGATATCTACAATTCAGTTGCAGATATCCATCTAAATCTGCAATTTAATTGTAGATATCTGTAATGAAAACCCCATAGACATGAATGGCAAAAGTGACGTATCATTAGGTGGAATGTCTTTGTGGATATCTGAAAAGACAAAGAGCCAAAAGGCTCTTTGTGACTATGCGAAACTGAATTACAGATATCTGCAACACATATCCAGTCTAGTGAATTTATGTCAAATTTGTTAGCCATACTAGCCAATGCAGCAACACCTACCAAAGCCCCCCCTGGAACCGTGGAGCCGTCGCATTTACATCTGAATAAAACCAAAATCCGCCAATGTGTGAAGGTTCCGGGAGGGTCATTTGGGGAGCAAGCTCAAGCAGGCAATTTATCTCGGGCAGTGTAAACACGCGGACTGTGTCGCGAAAAGGCGTGCATAAGACGGGCATATTTGGCAGTGTAAAAACGTCTAGTGTTAGTCAAATGTGTGTATGGGTGTGTGTGTGTGTGTGTGTGTGTGTGTGTGTGTGTGTGTGTGTGTGTGTGTGGGTGTGTGTGTGTGTGTGTGTGTGTGTGTGTGTGTGTGTGTGTGTGTGTGTGTGTGTGTCGTGTGTGTGTGTGTGTTGTGTGGGTGTGTGGGTGTGTGGGTGTGTGTGTGTGTCATCACTTCTAGTAAGCAGGAAACGTGTTATTGATGTTATTCTTTCTCGTTATAGCATTGGCATTTCGTTTCTACGGAAAGTATACCCGATGTGTAGGAAGCCCTAACTTCCAGCCATACAAACAGGGGTCCCCACACACACACAAAGACCAATATATAACATCAACTTTCCAATCGATTCATACTTTTAGTGCCAGTGAAACTAGAAATACTGTAACCATTTAAGCTTGGTTGCGCAAAGTCCGAAATGTAAAACAAGTTCTACAGCTATCTTTTGTAACTTTGTATAGGTATTGTTGTTCAGCAAGAAATCACTGCTGGCAAAAAAGCATCCTACATGTGTTCTCGGAAGTTAGTTTCCTCTGTCTGCCTAATCTCTTAAAACATTCCATTGGAACATTGAGACACAACGGGTTGTATTTATGTGAAAATCACACCCCAGATAATCATCTGACTTCAGAGAGGAAACAAAAGCAGGACGGGGCTGCTGAGGTTACAAGTTGTGTTGGTGGAAGGAACCTGTTAGGACCCTTGGTCGTGGTTGAAAAGAGGATCAACTCATCCCTGAAGGGCTGGAGATTCTGACAAACAAGCAGCAAACAGGGCAGAAGGATGTTTGCAAAATCAACCACCTCCCTGAACCAGTCTCATACCGTCCCCCTCCCTGAACCAGGCTTCATACCGTCCTCCTCCTGCAGTAGAGGGTCTCAGGCCACCCACTGCCGCTGTCGTCTTTAACGTCTCGATTATGGTGAAGCTGTACTTTCACTTTCCTCTAGTTGTTCCTCTCGTTGTTCCCGGTTCTATTGTTGTTAATATAGTTTGTATGATCGTTTGTTTATTCGACTGCTAACAAAAACTGACAATCATGACCTTCAAGTAGCAAATATATATATATATATATACACACACACTATATATAGTTGGTCTGAATGTATTGTCCCAGTAGTATCTATATTAAAACTGCAGTTTCCTGACAGCATATATGCATTGATTTTTTATTCAAGTCCTGTAATTGTTGTTGACCTTCGTTTGCACGCACGCACACACACACACACACACACACACACACACACACACACACACACACACACACACACACACACACACACACACACACACACACACACACACACACACACACACACACACAGATAACAAGATAATAAGTTACGCTATCAGTCAGGAAATGCAAGAGGGAAGTTGGCATCAACTGAGCTGGATCCAGTTGTTCAATGGGGCTTACCTGCATTCCAGTGATGACAGACGCGTGACAAAGATCAGACGTCATTAGGACTGCAAGGAAAACATCAACCCTTACTTGAATCACAAGCCATTAGAACAAATGTCTGTCAAACCTTACATAAATAAGGATAATAGAACAAAAAAAAAATATATATGTATTTTATGTAAAGTGTAAAATTCTTGGTATTGTTGAGCCTTAACCCACTAATGACTTGATCAACTTTTTAATTTGAGTGTGTATAAAAAGCTATAACATTGATTTGATTTGGAAATAATAGTGCATCCTCTCTTGGGATTATGGTTTCCAGTAGAAGGGTGGGTTGGTTGGGACGACCAATCAACACGGTATCCAAGTCTTTAAACCCATGACTTAACCACAGTTAACGATTATCTGTAATTCATCAGCATACAGACGCAGCCCAGCACAACAAACTAATAACTAAGACCTCCCCACGCTCACGTTAGAAACACCTTCTAATCGCTGCACAAATGAAGGTTCAGATTGGGACCGAAAGCAAAAGGCGTTGGGTAAATTCAACTGTGTTATTCAAATCATTGCCTCCCCGACTGTTAATCTTAAATAGTAATCTGGAGGAGAACTTTAAATCAGACCTCTTGGATGTGAACAGGCAGTTTGCTCATAAGAAAAGACATTCAACATGCATCAGGTGGTTTGCTTCATTCAAGGTGTCTGCTGTCAACAAATGTATGATCTGTATGATGATCAATAAAACGATTCTAATAATAAGCAACGCCTGCCAGCATACCGCACAAAGTCATTGAAATGCTATTCTGGGCCGTGCTCAAACCCGTGTCAGGCGCAGGTTTGAACATGCACCACGCTTTCCTTCGCCAGAGGCGCTTTGGATTTCAATTGTCCAATAAGTCAGCCTATTGGTTCCCTCTGCAGATCACTCTGGCCTCCAGCCAGCTGAACCTCGCTGCCAAAAATCACAGGAATGATGGCAGCGATCAGCGCGGAACGGAGAGAGATTCCACTCAACACAAACAAGATTTCTGAAACAGACTGAATAACTAAGTTGAAAGTTTGACAGCAATTTGGACTGAAGACTTTTCTCAGAATTCACTTTAAGAAATTCATCATCTCGGTGTGAGCATGCACCAAGCCTTCCTTCGCCCGGTGGCGCTTTGGATTTTAATTGTCAGCCCATTGGTTCCCTCTGCAGATCAATCTGACCTCCAGCCGGCCGAACGCCACTGCCAAAAATCACAGGAATGATGGCAGTAACCAGAGCAGAACAGAGAGAGATTCCGCTTAACACAAACAAGAATTCAGCAGAATTCAAAAAGCATTTCGAATTGCGAAAACATTGCATAGGAAATACGAAACCGATTGAATAACAAAGTTGAAGAGGCATCTCGATGGTCTCACAAGGGGACCAATAGGGAAGATGTTCAGAAGACATGAAAATTCATATTAATTTTTTGACTGCTCTACACGCCCCCATTGCAACCCCGACCCTACCTAGAGAAGGGATTAAACACAATTAAACTTCACTTGATTAAAGTAGATCTTATTGATAATAATCATTTATATTTTCTTCATTTTGATTAATATTGTTATTAGTTTATGGCTACTACAATGGGACTAACTGACATTTATAAACAGCAGAAAATCCCTGCTCAATGAATAAGCCCTTAATACATGGGAGTAAAATAACTAGGTTATAACAGGATTCTACCATTCAATTACAATTACAATTAGGGCATTTAGCAGACGCTTTTATTCCAAAGTGACTTACATTCGTTTAATACACACATTGACACACCGACGGCAGAGTCAACCATGCAAGGCGACAGCAAGCTCGTCAGGATCAGTTAGGGTTAAGTGTCTTGCTCAGGGACACATCAACACTTGAGCTGGAGATCGAACTAGCAACCTTTCAGACATTTACAAACGGCAGAAAATTCCTGCTCAATGAATAAGCCCTAAATACATGGGAGTAAATGAACTAGGTAATAACTGGATCTACCATACGGTGGGCAATGCACTGTAGGCAATGGCTACTGGTCAAAGTGGGTGGGCCTAATGCACTGTAGGCACTAGCTACTGGTCAAGGTGGGTGGGCCTAATGCACTGTAGGCACTAGCTACTGGTCAAGGTGGGGGGGGCTAACGCACTGTATGCACAAAAATGTGGTCGGGCTTGGAGAGCAGGTGCCTTCCATTGCACATATTCATTGTTTACTTGGCTGCCCATGTACTAAGTAGTCTTATCTGTTCTTGTGTTGTTGTAGATGGTGCGGGATAAGGCCGCTAACGAAGCCCAGAAGGGACAGAGGTGATCCTTGTTCCAGTGAGAAAACAAAAGGCATTCCAATACCTCAAAGACAAGAGACTTGAAGACAAACGAGTCTGGAGGCCACCGAGTCACTTCCTCATTCCACATGCAGTTATATTTATCTCTCTAAAGCTCTACGTGGGCTCAGAGCATAGCGTCCCTAATCTCCTTGATCAGAATCAGAATCAGAATCAGAAAGGATTTAATTGCCAAGAAGAGTATTACCCCAACCAGGAATTTGGCTTGGTGAATAAGGTGCATACATGAAGACAATAAACAATGAACAATGAAACAAACAGTGATATATATATATATATATATATATATATATATATATATATATATATATATATATATATATATATATATATATATATATATATATATATATATATATATATATATATATATAACACAATATAAACAAGCAGGGACATTAAAAAATAGGATAAAATAGAATAAAATAAAAACTAAAGTAAAAGATACTTAAAAATGTATAAGAATTTACAAATTGGTGATTGGTATGAGTGCCAGAGTCAGTGAGGGTGGCGGACCCGGGACCTGTTAAGGATCCCAACTGAAGAGGGGAAGAAACTGTTCAAGTGGCGGGAGGTTTGGTCCTGATGGACCGCAGCCTCCTGCCAGAGGGGAGAGTTCCAAATAGACTGTGACCAGGATGGGAGGGGTCGGCCATAATCCTGCTTGTCCGCCTCAGAGCCTGGGCCCTGTTATAGAAATGATACCAGTGGTGGTTAGCACCGGGTCCGGGTTCAAACCCCAGTGGGGGGGACCTTTTTGCTTGGGGTTTGAGTGTTCTGCCCACGTTCACAAGGGTTTCTTCCCACAAAAAAGATTCCTGCCGCGGCCCTTGTTCTAGACACGAGGCAGTCGCCGAGTCGGTCCTGTGGCTGCACTGCTCTTCCTGGTGTCGGGCATCACAGCCGACACCAGGAAGAGGGGAGGGGAGGAAGAGGAGGGGTATGATGAAGACTGGACCCCCACAGCCAGGTCCACCAGGGACGAAGTGGAGGGGGATGAAGAGGAGTGGACCCCAACAGGCCTACCAGGGAGGAAGAGGAGGGGGACGGGAGGAAGATCACTTGACCCCCATAGGCCCACCAGGGAGGAAAAGGAGAAAGAGGAGGTGGAGGAAGAGGACTGGACACCCACAGGCCCATCATGGGCGAGAGGAGGGCGGAGAAGCTAACACTTCACTGAGATGATTGGGGTGACATGGCTGTAGCTACTAACTACAGCAGTCAGCCTCTGGTTCCTCTGACAGACAGATCCTCAGTGTGGTTCACAGCTGGAGCCCCCCGTTCGGAACTATATTGGTGGGATTTAAAAAAAGACATACTCTTTCATACTCGCAAGTGAATAAAAAACATATTCTTATTCACTTGCATACAGTGCTTGGTGTATTAGTATTCAACTGTCTATGGGTTGTAAGCTCCTGTTTCATTGTTCAGTGTATGCACTCTATGTATTGTTCATATTCTCTGTGTGCTTGACTAAGTAATAATCCGAACAGCTCTTTGGTGCAAACATGCCATTTACATTTTACATACAACTTAGTTTCGATTTAACAGGATGTCAAACATTGAAATGAAAATGACCTGCAAAACACGACTAGGCCTACATGGCCGGTACCATTAAATGAATAAATACCAATTAAACCATTTGGAAAAATAAATTAAGTAGGAGGCTACATAGACTTCGTGGATGTATTATAGGTACATCAGTAGTCCTAGATTCCTAGTAACAGCTTCTGAGCTTTCAAACATACCATAGGTCCATGGTTTTTTCAGGCGTGCATGTTTCCACCGCGCTGATTGGCTGACCGTTAAACTGCGCTTCCGGGGTACCAGAGGGAGGAGAGAAGGTACCACTGCTTAACGAAGACAACCGTTATCAGTCGCACATTATCCTTCTTTAAATGGAGGTCTTTGGCTTTTTCTTGGTGGTTTTCTCTGCATCGCTGGCCCCGGGTAAGAAGACCGTAACGAATATTTTAAAGCTGAACGATTTTATATTGTTGTCACGTGCCTAAATTGAATCGCCATGTTCGTTTAAATGGCTTTCCAATACAAACATTATTTTTTTTATTTTTATGTTGTTATGTGTATTCGGACTGTTCTGCATGAGACTGTTGTCCGTCTTTTTGGACAGGAGAGTTCCGATTCATCGACGAATACTCCAAGAGCGACATCAGTCACGAGACCCTGGTAAGCCGTTTCATTACGGGAACCAATAAAGCGGACCCAACAGTGTTCGTATAACATAATTTCCTTTTATAAAATGACAGACATGTGACATTAGTGTCCTTGTCCCTGCGCTGTATAAATAAAACGAAAGTGAAATTCTGGCTTCAGAACAGAATGTCTGTTTTGTTCCAGAGTCCTGATATTTGTTCAGAATGCAGCCAGATTATGAATATAACCTCAGATAAAGGCTCCAACAACGACACACAGGTGAGAATATTGAACCATGTAATATATAGCAACGTCGTTGTTAAAACCAATAAACAATTTAACTTAAACCAAAGAATAAAATGGCCAGCGTTTAGAACCATTTTCGGAATCAATATAAAGTTTGCGCACAATATAAAGCTGTGTTGCATAAATGAACCATTTCCTCTCTATCTGCCAACTTCCTCTGTTCACTGCTTACCTAACAAAGGCTCAAAGACAGAGAATACTGTTTATAAACAAACCAATTGCTGCCGGGGTACTTCTGCCGCAGCGGAGAGTGCTTCATGAGAAGCTGGAAACACCTGTGCAGGCGGCCTCAGCAGTGATGAACACGATGACTGAAATTCTCGAGTGCGGACCACCTATCTTACCTGAAGATACTTCGGTTAATATAACGTGAGAGCTGAAATGTTAACTCAAGCGTCGGCTTATGGTGTGTTTAAAAGGGCTGCGTTAAGTGCCTGTTTAAATATGGCTGGTTACAGGGGCCTGTTTAAAGGGGCTGGTTACGGCTCCCTGCCTGTAAAAGGGAGACTGCCGTATACAGACCTGTTTAAAGAGCGCTAGGTGTGACTGGCTTCCCTTCGTTTAAATAGAGCAGGTTACATGCAGCATTCTGATCTCCGCTATATGCTAAGTATGACTTT
>OLKM01005430.1:5000-17194 GCA_900291075.1 Melanogrammus aeglefinus | reverse complement strand
ATGTGGAGCTGCAGCGATGGTGTGGATCTCAGCCATGTTGTTGGTAGCAAAAGAAAAGTCAGCAGGGAAAATAAGTTTTGCAGGCTCATCGTAGCTTCGTAGACGCCTTTGGCGCTTGACCATTTTTGTGAAACACTTGATGAAGCGGCAGGTTAGGCCTAATCCTACGGGCGTCACGCGTTCAGTGTGGCCGTGCCTTTAGTTCTCTGTGCTCGCAAATAGTTGTCCTGATCCCTATGATATTTATTCTCCTCACAACACAACAATATACATAATATTTGAATAAAACTTTCTTAATTATATGCAAACATTGATTATAGATGAAGCAACAACATGTATTACAATACAATACATAACACTGCAACAAATAGTAATATTAATATACAAAAAACGATTTTCAAACGCTGCATTTATATAGAGCTTTTCTAACCAGCCAGCTCGTCGGGAGCAGTTAGCGTTAGGTGCCTTGCTCAAGCACACCTCAACACTCAGCTAGGAGGGGCCGAGGATTAAACTGGCAACCTTCAGGTTACCAGCTAACCCGCTCTACCTCCTGAGCTACTGCCGGCCCTTCACATAGCCTTTTACATAGTTATACATTTTACACCCAACATTGAATAACCTCAATTCCTTCATTATGTTATAACTTAAAGATGTATGTTATTTTCATCACAGTTCCTAACCTGTTCTCTTTATTTTGTGTGAAGGCTGGAGGGCTGTCATCTGTCAGAGAGATGCTGTGAAGCTCTGGCCTCAGTTCTCAGCTCCAACTCCTCTAGTCTGAGAGAGCTGGACCTGAGTACCAATGATCTGCAGGATTCAGGAGTGAAGCTGCTCTCTGCTGGACTGGGGAGTCCACACTGTACACTGGAAACCCTCAGGTCAGTTATCAGCCTCTTCAAACTGTGTCTTGGGGTTGTTTAATATGTAAGGGATGGTCCACGGACTAGTTGGACCGTTATCGAAAAAACAACTCACAAAACGGCTGCATGTTCAATGTTTGTTATATGTTACAAATCAAGTCTGGCTCGCTGATGTTAGGTTAGGGGTGACTTGTTAACTACTAGTATGTGATGTTCGTTATATGTTATGTAACTTTTGGTCAGCTGATGTAGGGTTAGGGGTTGACTGTTAACTACACTATAGTTTATGTTTGTTATAGTGTTATGTAACTCTGGTCAGCTGATGTTAGGGTTAGGTGTGTTGACCTGTTAACTACTAGTATGTTATGTTTGTTATATGTTTATGTAACTCTGGTCAGCTGATGTGAGGGTTAGGGGTTGACCCTGTTAACTAACTAGTATGTTATGTTTGTTTATATGTTATGTAACTCTGGTCAGCTGATGTGAGGGTTAGGGGTTGACCTGTTAACTACTAGTATGTTATGTTTGTTATATGTTATGTAACTCTGGTCAGCTGATGTTAGGGTTAGGGGTTGACCTGTTAACTACTATATGTTATGTTTGTTATATGTTTATGTAACTCTGGTCAGCTGATGTGAGGGTTAGGGGTTGACCTGTTAACTACTAGTATGTTAGTGTTTGTTATATGTTATGTAACTCTGGTCAGTGCTTGTGAGGGTTAGGGGTTGACCTGTTAAACTACTAGTATGTTATGTTTGTTATATGTTATGTAACTCTGGTCAGCTGGATGTTAGGGTTAGGGGTTTGACACTGTTAACTACTAGTATGTTATGTTTGTTTATATGTTATGTAACTCTGGTCAGCTGATGTTAGGGTTGGGGTTGACCTGTTAACTACTAGTATGTTATGTTTGTTATATGTTATGTAACTCTGGTCAGCTGATGTTAGGGTTAGGGGTTGACCTGTTAAACTACTAGTATGTTATGTTTGTTATATGTTATGTAACTCTTGTCAGCTGATGTGAGGGTTAGGGGTTGAACCTGTTAACTACTAGTATGTTAGTTTGTTTATATGTATGTAACTCTGGTCAGCTGAATGTTTAGGTTTAGGGGTTGACCTGTTAACTACTAGTATGTTATGTTTGTTATATGTTATGTAACTCTGGTCAGCTGATGTTAGGGTTAGGGGTTGACCTGTTAACTACTAGTATGTTATGTTTGTTATATGTTCTGTAACTCTGGTCAGCTGATGTTAGGGTTAGGGGTTGACCTGTTAACTACTAGTATGTTATGTTTGTTATATGTTATGTAACTCTGGTCAGCTGATGTTAGGGTTAGGGGTTGACCTGTTAACTACTAGTATGTTATGTTTGTTATATGTTATGTAACTCTGGTCAGCTGATGTTAGGGTTAGGGGTTGACCTGTTAACTACTAGTATGTTATGTTTGTTTTATGTAACTCTGGTCAGCTGATGTTAGGGTTAGGGGTTGACCTGTTAACTACTAGTATGTTATGTTTGTTATATGTTATGTAACTCTGGTCAGCTGATGTGAGGGTTAGGGGTTGACCTGTTAACTACTAGTATGTTATGTTTGTTATATGTTATGTAACCCTGGCTGATGTAAGGGTTAGGGGTTGACCTGTTAACTACTAGTATGTTATGTTTGTTATATGTTATGTAACTCTGGTCAGCTGATGTGAGCTGAGGAGTTGTCATTAGTGTAGACATGGGCTTGAGGCTTTAGCCGTGCTGTGATCTGAATATAATGTACACCTCACCATAGAACATCACTGGCCGTGGTAAAGTGAATCATGTTGAACATTAAAGATGGACTTTAATAACTTCACATTAGTTTGGTGTAGTGCTGCTCATGTCCGATACATTTCTGTTGGTCTTTTGCCTGCTGACAAAACTCTCCCTGGTTCTACACAATGTTAGAACCTGTGAAGAAACGGTCTCAGCGTACCAAACACAGCAGACTTCTCCTGACTCTAACCGAACAACATCTCATTGAGTTGTAGCTATTGAGAAAGGAGCATTTGTTTAAGATCCTGTTTCACATCCAAGTGAAGGAAGTTCTGATGTCTGTGATGATGTCATCTCCCCACTTCCTCTTCCTGTTCTCAGAATCTCAGGGTGACACAGCTTTGTCTCAATAAAGTATCAATAAAGCTTTTTCTAGTCCTCCAAATGGAATGAATACACTTTATAAATGTGGTTACTTTAGTACAAACGACTCTCAACCAGATACAATAAATGGTGTGTGTGTGTGTGTGTGTGTGTGTGTGTGTGTGTGTGTGTGTGTGTGTGTGTGTGTGTGTGTGTGTGTGTGTGTGTGTGTGTGTGTGTGTTCAGGTTGTCTGGCTGCCTGGTCACACAGGAAGGCTGTTCTTCTCTGGCCTCAGCTCTGAGCTCCAACCCCTCCCATCTGAGAGAGCTGGACCTGAGCTACAATCACCCAGGAGACTCTGGAGCTTCGCGCTGCTCTCTGCTGGACTGGAGGATCCACGCTGGGAGACTGACACTCTCAGGTATGGAGAGGACAGCTCACCACTCAGGACAAAGTCTCCTACGATCCGCTGCTAGATGAAGTGGTTTGAAGAGGCAGCTGTCCACTCATGTTGTGGTAGAACGTGATGAGACGCCAGATGATGAAGGTGAATGTTTCAACATGCTGCTCTCACTGTGTTTTCCCCCCACAGTGTGGAGCACGGTGGAGTGGTGGAGCTGAAACCAGCTCTAAAGAAGTGTAAGTGTCTGTTTGATTCATCACATCACACACCTCACTATTGAGATGGAAAGTCCCTCCACACAGCAGGAAAGTGAGATCACATCCTACTGGGAATGAAAAGATGATGGCTGACATCAATGTATCTCAACGTATATTATACTGTCCACCATCACAGTTAAACCTGCTTGTAATATAAAACCCAGCAGGTATTACATTGTCATATTTTGTATTGGAATAGTAAATAGTGGCAGTGATTATTATCAGACATAATCATGATTAATCATGAGGGGGGTGAAGGAGGGAGGGGGGGTTGAAGGGCCTGAGGGGGCTGAGTGGGGTGAGAGGGAGGGGGAGGGGGGTGAAGGGGCTGAGGGGGCTGAGGGGAGGGGGGTGAAGGGGCTGAGGGGAGGGGATATGGGGTGAAGGGGCTGAGGGGGTGAAGGGCTGAGGGGGTGAGGGGGGTGAAGGGGCTGAGGGGGTGAAGGGGCTGAGGGGGTGAAGGGCTGAGGGGGTGAGGAGGGTGAAGGGGGGTGGGGTGAAGGCCTGAGGGGGTGAAGGGTGCTGAGGGGCTGAGGGGGGTGAGGGTGAGGGGGGGAGGGGGTGAAGGTGAGGGGGAGGGGGGTGAAGGGGGCTGAGGGGGGTGAGGGGCTGAGGGGGGTGAAGGTGAGGGGGAGGGGTGTTAAGGGGCTGAGGGGGTGAGGGTGATGGGGGAGGGGGTGAAAGGGCTGAGGGGGCTGAGGGGGTGCGGGTGAGGGGGAGGGGGTGTGAGGGGCTGAGGGGCGAGGGAGGTGAGGGGGCTGAGGGGGGTGGTAAGGGGGTAGAGGGGGTGAGGGTGAGGGGCTGAAGGGGTGTAGAGGGGGTGAGGGGGGTGAAGGGGCGCTGAGGGGGGGTGAAGGGGGTGAGGGGTGAAGGGGCTGAGGGGGGTGAAGGGGGAGGGGACTGGGGGGTGAGTGGCTGAGGGGGTGAAGGGGGTGAGGGGGTGAGGGGTGAAGGGCCTGAGGGCTGAGGGTGAGGGGAAGGGGGTGATCACAACACTCACTATTGAGATGAAAGTCCCCTACACAGCAGGAAGTGAGATCACATCCTACTGGGAATGAAGATGATGGCTGACATCATGTATCTCAACGTATATTAATACTGTCCACCATCACAGTTAAACCTGCTTGTATAAAACCCAGCAGGTATTACATTGTCATATTTTGTATTGGATAGTAAATAGTGCAGTGATTATTATCAGACATAATCATGATAATCATGAGGGGGGGTGAAGGGGAGGGGGGGTGAAGGGCCTGAGGGGGCTGAGTGGGGTGAGAGGGAGGGGTGAGGGTTGAAGGGCTGAGGGGCTGAGGGGAGGGGGGTGAAGGGGCTGAGGGAGGGGGATGGGGGTGTAGAGCTGAGGGGTGAAGGGGCTGAGAGGGGGTGAGGGGGTGAAGGGGCTGCAGGTGTAAGGGGCTGAGGGGGTGAAGGGCTGAGGGGGGTGAGGGGTGAAGGGTGTGGGTCGAAAGGCCTGGAGGGGTGAGGCTGAGGGGGCTGAGGGGGTGAGGTGAGGGGGAGGGGAGGGGGGTGACAGGTGAGGGAGAGGGGTGAAGGGGGCTGAGGGGGTGAGGGGGCTGAGGGGTGAAGGTGAGGGGGAGGGGGGTGAGAGCGGCTGAGGGGGTGAGGGTGAGGGGGTGAAGGCTGAGGGTGCGAGGGGCGACTGTTGAGGGGAGGGGAACTGAAGGGCTGAGGGAGGAGGTGAGGGGCTGGGGGGTGAAGGGGTTAGGGGGTGAGGTGAGGGGCTGAGGGGAGATGAAGGGGGTGAGGGGGTGAAGGGGGTGAAGGGCTGAGGGGGGTGAAGGGGGTGAGGGGTGAAGGGGCTGAGGGGGGTGAAGGGGAGGGGCTGAGGGGGGTGAAGGGGCTTGAAGGGGGTGAGAGGGTGAGGGGGTGAGGGGGTGAAGGGCTGAGGGGGCTTGAGGGTGAGGGAGGGGGTGAAAGGGGCTGAGGTGAGGGGCTGAGGGGGTGAGCGGGGGTGAGGGGAGGCGGGTGAGGGGGTGAGGCGTGAGGGGAGGGGTGTGAAGGGCTGAGGGGAGGGAGGTGAGAGGGGTGAGAGGTAGAGGGGGAGGGGTGTGAGAGGTAAGGGGGGTGAGGGGGGTGAGGGGGGTGAGAGGTGGAGGGGCTGAGGGGGTGAAGGGCTGAGGGGTGAAGGGGTGAGGGTGAGGGGGAGGAGGTGAGGGGCTGAGGGGGGTGAGGTGAGGGGAGGGGGCTGAGGGGGTGAGGGGCTGAGGGGGGTAAGGGGGTGAGGGGGTGAGGGTGAGGGGGAGGGGGTGAAGGGCTGAGGGGAGGGAGGTGAGGGGTTGAGGGTGATGAAGGGCTGAGGGGTGCAAGGGGGGTGAGGGGTGTGGTGAAGGGCTGAGGGGGGTGAAGGGGGCTGAGGGGGTGAAGGGGCTGAGGAGGGGCGAGGGGGGTGAGGGGAGGGGATGAAGGGGCTGAGGGGGTGAGGGGGTGTGAAGGGGCTGAGGGGGGTGAGGGGGGTGAAGGGGCTGAGGGGTGAAGGGGTGGTGAGGGGCTGAAGGGGGTGAGGGGAGTGTAGGGGGGTGAGGGTGAAGGGGCTGAGGGGGGTGAAGGGCTAAGGGGGGTGAAGGGGGTGAGGGTGAAGGGCGAGGGGGGTGAAGGGGCTAAGGGGGTGAGGGGGGTGAGGGGGAGGGTGAGGGGGGTGAAGGGGCACTGAGGGGCGGTGAAGGGGGTGAGGGTGAGGGGGTGTGAGGGGCTGAGGGGGTGAAGGGGCTGAAGGGGGGTGAAGTGGGGTGAGGGGGATGAGGGGCTGAGGGCGGTGGAGGGGGTGAGGGGGTGAAGGGGAGGGCGTGAGGGTGCTGAGCGGGGTGAGGGCTCTGAGGGGTGTACGTGAGGACGTGAGGGGGAGTCGGATAAGGGGCCTGAGGGGGTGAAGGGGCTGAGGGGGGTGAAGGGCTACTGATGGGGGTGAAGGGGCTGAGGGGGTGAAGGCTGAGGGGGGTGAAAGGCTGAAGGGTGAAGGGGCTGAGGGGGGTGAGGGGGTGTGAAGGGGGGTGGGTGAAGGGCCTGAGAGGGGTGAGGGGCTGAGCGGGGCTGAGGGGGGTGAGGGTGAGGGGAGGGAAGGGGTGAAGGTGAGATTAGGGGGTGAAGGGGCTGAGGGGTGTGAAGGTGAGAGGGGAGGGGTTGAAGGGGCTGAGGGGGTGAGGGTGAGGGGAGAGGGGGTGAAGGGCTGAGGGGGTGAAGGGCTGAGGGGGGGTGAGGGTGAGGGGGAGGGGGTGAAGGGGCTGAGGGGGAGGGAGGTGAGGGGGCTGAGGGGGGTGAGGGGGGTGAAGGGCTGAGGGGATGAAGGGGCTGAGGGGGTGAAGGGGCTGAGGGGGTGAAGGGGAGGGGGTGAGGGTGCTGAGGGGGGTGAGGGGGCTGAGGGGGTGAGGGTGAGGGGAGGGGGGTGAAGGGGCTGAGGGGGTGAGGGGGCTGAGGGGGTGAGGGGGAGGGGGTGAAGGGGCTGAGGGGGAGGGGGAGGGGGCTGAAGAAGAAGAGAGAGCGATCACAAAAAGAGTCTGAAAGAGAATAAAAAGAAGAAGAGTGCAGGAGAACAGTACTAGTGATGAGGATGATGATGATGATGATGAAGATGATGATGATGATGATGATGAATGATGGTGAAGAGCGGTTCAGCAGCTCATCATGTCTGGTTCTCCCTCAGATGTCTGTGAACTCACACTGGACCCCAACACGGCCTACAGACGACTCTCTCTGTCTGAGGACAACAGGAAGGTGACGTGGGTTGAAGAGGACCAGTCGTATCCGGATCACCCAGAGAGATTTGACTCCCTGTACCAGGTGTTGGGTAGAGAGGCTCTGACTGGCCGCTGTTACTGGGAGGTAGAGAGGAAAGGACGGGTTGTTATAGGAGTGACATACAGAGGAATCACAAGGAGAGGAGGGGGTGGTGACAGCTGGCTTGGATGGAACAACAAGTCCTGGAGTCTTCATTGTTATGATGGTCGTTACTCTGTCCGGTACAACGGTATAATGACAGCCCTCCCTCTCCGCCCCGCTGGCTCCACCAGAGTAGGAGTGTATCTGGACCGGCCTGCTGGCTCTCTGTCCTTCTACAGAGTGTCCCCAGGTGGAGGAGGGTCCTCAGACACACTGACACACCTCCACACCTTCTGGTCCTCCTTCACCCAGGAGGACCTCCTCCCGGGGGTCTGGCTAGGGGTGGTGGACCCCAGGGGGGTCCTCAGCGTCTCTGTGTCGGTTGTAGAAAAAAATAAATGGGGTGCGGGGAGCAGGAGCCCCTCCTGGGGTTCTTCGGGGGGCCCCCTCCGCCCCAGCGCACACAAACACACGCACACATATATAGACACATATATTATGTTATAGACACACACAGGACCTCCTCCCGGGGGTCTGGGTAGGGCGGCGGTGGGGGTCCTCAGTGTCTCTGTGTCGGTTATAGACACACACAGGACCTCCTCCCGGGGGTGGGGGTATGGAGGTGGGGGGCCTCAGCGTCTCTGTGTCGGTTATAGACACACACAGGACCTCCTCCCGGGGGTGAGGGTATGGAGGTGGGGGGCCTCAGCGTCTCTGTGTCGGTTATAGACACACACAGGACCTCCTCCCGGGGGTGGGGGTATGGAGGTGGGGGTCCTCAGTGTCTCTGTGTCGGTTATAGACACACACAGGACCTCCTCCCGGGGGTCTGGGTAGTGGGGCGGGGGGGGTCCTCAGTGTCTCTGTGTCGGTTATAGACACACACAGGACCTCCTCCCGGGGGTGAGGGTATGGGGGCGGGGGGGGGCCTCAGCGTCTCTGTGTCGGTTATAGACACACACAGGACCTCCTCCCGGGGGTCTGGGTAGTGGGGCGGGGGGGGTCCTCAGCGTCTCTGTGTCGGTTATAGACACACACAGGACCTCCTCCCGGGGGTCTGGGTAGTGGGGCGGGGGGGGTCCTCAGCGTCTCTGTGTCGGTTATAGACACACACAGGACCTCCTCCCGGGGGTGGGGGTAGGGTGGTGGCGGACCCCAGGGGGGACCCTAGTGGGGTCCTCAGCGTCTCTGTGTCGGTTATAGACACACACAGGACCTCCTCCCGGGGGTCTGGGTAGGGTGGGGGGGAGCGTCTCTGTTTCGGGTGTAGGAAAAAAAAGGGCCGCGAGGGAGGAGGAGGAGGAGCTTCCTTCGGGGCTTCTTTTTCTTCTCCTTCCTTGGGGGCTCCTCGTCTTCCTCCGCCGTCTCTTTGATCCCTCAATTGAAACTCAGTGATGAACAAAAGGGCCACCCCTCCACACACACACACACACACAGACACAGACACACTGACACACACATATAGAAACACACACACACAGACACACACACCAACACACACAGACACAGACACACACACAAACACAAACACATAGACAAAAAACACACACACACAGACACACTGACACACACATATAGAAACACACACACACAGACACACACACCAACACACACACAGACACAGACACACTGACACACACACACAGACACACACATATAGAAACACACACACAGACACACACACACAGACACAGACACACTGACACACACATATAGAAACACACACACACAGACACACACACCAACACACACAGACACAGACACACTGACACACACACACAAAGACACACACACACAGACACAGACACACTGACACACACATATAGAAACACACACACACAGACACACACACCAACACACACACACAGACACACAGACACACACACACAAACACACACACACAACACAGAACAACACACAAAACACACACACACAGACAACACACACACACAACACACAAACACACACACACACGTACACAAAAACACACACACATACACACTGAGAGGACTGATAACTCAGTGTCTCTGTGGCAGTTATAGTCTCTCTCTCTCTCTCTCTCTCTCTCTCTCTCTCTCTCTCTCTCTCTCTCTCTCTCTCTCTCTCTCTCTCTCTCTCTCTCTCTCTCTCTCTCTCTCTTCTATAAAGTATATTATGATAAACCATGAAAATACGTTTAAGATCTCCCAAAGTTAGATAAGCACATTAATTATTTGAAATGTGTATAAAATACCTATTGATGGTAAATGTCTGTAAATTTTCACATAATCCTGATTTACGACCTGATTTAAAGCAGATTTTATATTTTATTCCTAATAACCAAGAGGTCTATGGGATAACGTTGCATGTTGTAAATTACTTTAGACTGAATCTTGATTTTTTTTTGCGTTCTGATGGGAACCAAACGGCCGCAGAACATGTTTTAGTCCTCCTGTTTATTGTGTTCATGTAAGGGACTATTTTTCTGTCTTATTTGTTAATGAAGCATAACTGTAATAAACAACTCGGTGGATCCAACTGAATGTTGTCCTGTGTTCAGCCAAGGATTTTTTATTTTTTTTAGTGAATAATTCTTCTGTACCTTAAGAAAAATAATATATTAATTAGGGCTGTCAAATTAATGCAGATTTATCACGCTTCTATAGTGCCCTTTGACCCGGTGCGTCATTTGTGTTGAAACAAAATGGAGGCAGACGAGAAGACGCTGCTCGGCCCCGTGCACAGAGAGTTTCAGTTTAAAGTCCCAGACGGAACTGTAGATAGGAACACCGTTATCTGCAATCTCTGCAGTAAGGAGTTCATCAACCCTTAAATATCACCTCAAGGCAAAACGTTTGGGAGCAAGCTGGCAGGTAGGAGCTGCCACAGCCCCTGAAGCTGGCGCTAGCAGCCAGCCTCCTCAAGACACACTCGACTGAGATGCATTGAATCTGGAGTGGGATGGAAATGTTATTGATTTGATCTTAATATGCACCGTAAGTTAATGAAAGACACTCTTCTGCCATCATTTAACTGAATTAAATTATTTTGAAATACTTTCTCGGAAAGATGTTAGTATGAGATTCTCTGTCCCTTTTTCTCTCTCCCTGTCTCCCTCTCCCCTCCGGCTTCCTCCCCCCCACTCCGTCTCACGTGTGTGTGTGTGTGTGTGTGTGTGTGTGTGTGTGTGTGTGTGTGTGTGTGTGTGTGTGTGTGTGTGTGTGTGTGTGTGTGTGTGTGTGTGTGTGTGTGTGAACTGTGTTGGTGTATGTGTGAGACGTGCGTGCGTGCGTGTGTGTGTGTGTGTGAACTGTGTTGGTGTATGTGTGAGACGGAGTGGGTGACGAGGGGTTAAGGTGAGACGGAGTGGGTGAGGAGGGGGTTAAGGTGAGACGGAGGTGGGTGACGAGGGGTTAAGGTGAGACGGAGTGGGTGACGAGGGGTTAAGGTGAGACGGAGTGGGTGTGACGAGGGGTTAAGGTGAGACGGAGTGGGTGACGAGGGGTTAAGGTGAGACGGAGTGGGTGACGAGGGGTTAAGGTGAGACGGAGTGGGTTGACGAGGGGTTAAGGTGAGACGGAGTGGGTGACGAGGGGTTAAGGTGAGACGGAGTGGGTGACGAGGGGTTAAGGTGAGACGGAGTGGGTGACGGGGGTTAAGGTGAGACGGAGTGGGGGTGACGAGGGGAGTGTGAAGGGTGTGAGACGGAGTGGGGTGACGAGGGGTTAAGGTGAGACGGAGTGGGTGACGAGGGGTTAAGGTGAGACGGAGTGGGTGACGAGGGGTTAAGGTGAGACGGAGTGGGGTGACGAGGGGTTAAGGTGAGACGGAGTGGGTGACGAGGGGTTAAGGTGAGACGGAGTGGGTGACGAGGGGTTAAGGTGAGACGGAGTGGGTGACGAGGGGTTAAGGTGAGACGGAGTGGGTGACGAGGGGTTAAGGTTAGGACGGGGGGAGGGTGGGGTTAAGGTTAGGCCAGGGGGTGTGGGGTTAAGGTGGATTAATAATACCCGCCAACGTGTGCTTGGGGTGAAAGCTACTTCATGGAGGAGTGTGTGTGTGTCGTTTGGTTTGAAATCAACTTTTGTGCGAAGGACTGTGTGTGGTGCGTTTGTGTCTGGGAGAAAAACTGCATTAGATATTGATGTGTTGCATGTTGTGTATATTGAACCTTAATAGCAGGTTGATGGTCAGTGACTCCAACAGGTGACTGGGGGGCATGTCGGGGTCTGGGTACCGTTTTAAAGTATGTCTTGGTGGTGTGGGAGAGTGGAGGTAGGGGGTGTGTGTTGGGGGCTGGTTTTGTGTGTGTGTGTGTGTGTGTGTGTGTGTGTGTGTGTGTGTGTGTTGTGTGTGTGTGTGTGTGTGTGTAAGGTCCCTGGTGGACGACGCTGTCGTAATAATGTCTGTGTGTGTGTAAGGTCCCTGGTGGACGACGCTGTCGTAATAATGTCTGTAATCAAAATAAATACATCTGATAATTAATGCAAATGTGAATAAAATAAAGATGATAAGTGGAGACTTTTTTTGCATCTAAAGCAGTGATTGGAGGGGTGAGTGAGGGGAGAATGAACTTGGGCAGTAAAGGAGAACAGTTTTGGTTGTTTATTATTTGAATCAGTACTAATATCTCTCTGCTTGTTGTCTCCAGGAGCAGGTTCTGCTAGTCGGGAGAGTGGTGGAGAAACCAAAGGTACAGGCGCCCCCTGGTGGACGACGGGGGGGCTGGCGCTGTCCCAGTGAGAGGCCA